>JAFVLL020013137.1:0-20394 GCA_021397915.2 Tor tambroides | reverse complement strand
TTTTCAGATCAGAGCTGTGAGTGTAAATTTCAACTTACAAATACGAATGTTAATATGACAAGTTCTCACATTCAGATCAACAAGTTCTCGAGTTTTGTTACTGATCTACCTTCATACACATCTGTGATGGCTTAAAATGTTATTTAGATAAGCAGCTCTCTAGGTTTTGAAACCGGAATCTCCCAACTGTCAACTAAAATTGTATGCATCCTGTTGTATACAATGAACACTACCAACATTACTACTTTGTATGTTGTTGACATTGCAAGCTTCATTGCTGTTTTTGATTTGAAGCTTTTGGTTTGTGTCTGAGTCCTTGCGCTTACATGCACAATTGAATTGATACTTGGCTGAGACTGTCTGCCACGGGCAACAGATGCTGCCATGACTGTCTCCCTGTCTGATTCATGTGCCTCTGAGCAGCGCCAGATTTGTTTGCTGGTAAATATGTCCCTGAATCCACGCCAGACTGCCCACCCACTCTCTCACTCACTCTCTGGTTGTTGTTGTTTAGTGACACAGTTGCTACAGCTGCCCATCTTTACAGGAAATGGCAAGCAGTATGATGCTGGCAAACCATCCAACCAATGTTCAGTTTACAGAAATTTCCCCTCAGTAACATTTGTCAGTAACATGACATTTTTTTTTATCAGTAACATTTTTTATTAATTAAAAATGTATACTAAATAAAAGTGAGAGTAAAGACTTTTACATTGTTACCAAAAATAATAAATAAATAAATAAATAATAGTCTATTTCAAATAAAGGCTGTTCTTTTGAACTAATGGCTGCTGAAAATTCAGCGTTGCAATTACAGGAATAAATTACATTTTAAAGTGTTAAATAAAAAACAGTTGTTTATGTGATTTCAATGAGGCTGTGAGTTTAATATCAGGGCACAGTATTACCAGTTTATTAACTAAGCTACAGACAAAGTGTCTTTTATAAGCAAGCATACAGATTAATATTGCAAAAATAGGGATTTTGTCCTGTCATTGTTGGTTAGGGCACAATATAACAGTCTTTAAAATGTTGAACAAAATGTTTGTTCTTAATACAGTCCATAAATCACAAAATGAACTTTTTTTCAGAATCCACCACAATATATTGTCAGTTTCAAAAGAATAAAAGCTTCATAGTTAAATTTTAGATTCCGACTCCCTTAAATGACCCCCAAAAATATTCTGTCATCGAGGAATGAAATGAAGTAAGCGATGACATTTGTGCTTTGAGTTAGCTATTCTTTTAGATACCTCACTTATATACTTGCTTGTTGCTGGAGGTCTCCGCTCCACATCATTTGTAGAATTACATCATGAAGAAACAGGAAAACAGTGAAAACCCATTGCTGTGTTTTAGTTTTATCCATCATCTGCATTATCATCTAATGATGTGTTATGTAACACATCAGTGGGCATCTTTTCTTTCTTGATTTGTTTTCATTTCATTTCATTTTCTCTTCTTTTCTTTTCTTTTTCAATGTATTTTCGTTTCATTTCCAGTCGTCCTGTTCATCACAGGAGAAGCTCCATCAGCTGCCTTTCCAGCCCACACCAGACGAGCTCCACTTCCTGTCCAAGCATTTCTACACAGAGAGCATTGCTGGAGACGACTGCAGGAGAGCTACACCTATGCGGCCACGCTCCCGCAGTCTCAGGTACAGGAAGCTTATGTTGTCTTTTTAAACTTATGAGATCTGTCTTATTCTGCATAATATGGAAGAATTACTGCATACCAAATCACAAAAAAGGTATGAAGATTTTTATTAATGTTGTAGTATGTCACAAATTATTTGCTTAGCAAAATGTTAAAATGCATGTACGTATGCAAAGTGGGACATATCTCATCTTATTCTCACAATATTAATATTGTTTTTTTGAAATATGAAATATGACATGACAGTACATTGAAAAACAATTTTTTCTTAAATTGCATTGACAGTCCTGGGAGATCCCCATCATGCTGTGACCATGAGATTATCATGATGAATCATGTGTACAAAGAAAGATTTCCCAAGGTAAGTGTAACCTACTTTCACCAGTCTTCTTCAGTGTTGAGTGATTTTATCTTTAAAGGGGAATTCATTGTTGGTTTGTATTCTCCACCCTTCAGGCCACAGCTCAGATGGAGGAGCGCATCAAGGAGATCATTCAGAGCAACTCCCCTGAGAATGTCTTGCCTCTTGCTGACGGTGTCCTCAGCTTCGCACACCATCAGATCATTGAGCTGGCCAGAGACTGCCTGGAAAAGTCCCGTCTCGGCCTCATTACCTCACGATACTTCTGTGAGCTCACGGATAAACTGGAAAGACTCTTTCAGGAGGTAAATGATGCCTCCAGAGACTTTGCTTTCTTTATTCTTCTGAGCTAAAACAAACATTCTGTATTTAAAATACTTTTCCCCTTGTGTATTCTTCCATTTCAAGTTGTTTCTGATCATTGCTTTCATTGATGCATGCATATGGATGGCCACTTGTGATGTGTTCTGTCATTGTAATTCAGTCAACTGAGCGATCGGAGAGTGCAGAGGTGACCTTCATCAAGGAGCTGGTGAAGAAGATTCTCATCGTCATCGCCAGGCCTGCTCGACTCCTTGAATGTCTGGTAGGTTGTCTATAAGAGTTTCTTAAAAACAGCCTGAGTCATTCAGCCTGATTTAAATCAGTATGACCAAATGCTTTAAGTTATGCAAGAAGTGAGAATCTGTTAGTACAGTCTGGTCAAAGTTTTGTTAAAGATAAATACTTTCTGTCTTATAGGAGTTTGACCCTGAAGAGTTCTATCATCTTCTGGAGGCTGCAGAGGGTCATGCCAAAGAGGGCCAAGGCATCAAGACGGACATCCCACGCTACATTATCAGCCAACTTGGTTTGACAAGGGACCCGCTTGAGGGTAGGAGAACCTTAGTACATGGTTTTCAGTTGTCTTGGCCTCAGAGGGTTCACTCATGGCCTGTTCATAAGCTGTTTGTTGCATTTTGCACCAGTGCCAAGAGCGAGTAAAAATTCTGTTTCAGTTTGCTTGGCTGAAAATCATGCAACTTCTGGGAGTCTGGACACGCAGGTTTTTATCACTCCATCAGGAAATAAAGTTTTATTCACAGGCTCTCAGGCTGGGTGCTTCCAAGGAAGAACTAGTTGCTGGATTTGCCCCAGTTTCTGTCTTTTTGTGAACAACAGATTCATATTCTTTTATGACAACATGAAACAAAATCTACAAATTGGTCAAAATTTGTCACAATTGTTAAATAGTATGTATTTATTTAAATTCAAGAGGTTTAAAAGACAATTAATTTTTATTGATTTAACTGTGCTGCATCGGATGAGAGCAGACTTTGAACTTAATTAAACTGGATAATGACAACAACATTGACACTGTTATTGAACTGAATTGAATCAACATTTAAATGAGCTGAATAAATACTATTATCATTTGTAGAGCTACTTTACAGCTGAAATTCAATTAGTTTCATAACTGATTAATTTTATTTTCCTGCTTAATATTGTGAAGCTGCTTTGAAACAATCTGTATTATAGAAAGCGGTATATCAGTGGCTTTTTTTAAACCAGGTATGCTGAGTGCCAAGCATGTTGCCAAATAATGAACGTCTTCAACATACATTGTCTATGCCAAAAATGTATAAGATATACAGTATATTTTAAAAATTAGCTTTGCTCGTAAAAGCATAATCATATACTGTTACAATGTTTTTGTTTTTTCTTTTCATTTTCGGCAGACGAGAACTAGCAGTAACAGCTAGGGCTGTGACGGTGGCAGATTCTTACCACCGCAGTGGTAATGGACCAACTACCGCCGGTGGCGCGGTGTTGTGTATATTTATAGAATTCTGAAACGCAAAAATAAATAAATGAGGCTCGATCATCTATTAACAAACGTGCGTGTTTATTTTAGCACTTCCGTCAGTGAACACTCAGCCTGCAAAACACTAAAATAAATATCAAAGAAATAATACAGTTAAATAGGAAAGTAGCCTTAAATAAGAAAGATAAATGTCTACCTCACGTGAGCGGCGCGGCGAGAACCCATTATAATCAGTGATGCTGTCTACACTAGATGCGGCGCGATACGACACAAAATCCCTCACAGTAAACTGCCTCGTCCTATTTATGATGTACTGACACAAAGTTCAAATGTCCTGTCGACAGACTCAACCTGTTGTGTTGTGACGCGGCGTCCGGTTTAGACACGGTTCACTGTTCCGCCACCAAGCAAGCGGGCACGTTAATTCCTTATGTCAAAATTATTTTTTTTACCCCATTGGCAGATTATTTTGCTTGTTTCAAGCAAAAACTCATTTAATTTTGACAATTTTTTTCTGAAAACAAGACAATTATTTTTACTTGTCTAGAAAATCCTTCTTGATTTTAAGAATTTTAAGATATTTTGGCTGGAAACAAGACGAAAAGTAAGAAAAGCATTTTTTCAGTGTATAAAAGATTAAAAGCTATTATTTAGTTGCAGATCCCTTGCGCACAGCAGTGAGTCTGTGACCCATAGACCTCACCAGACTCTTGGTCTCATCCTTTGAAAGACTTTTCCCAGCCTTTAATGCAGCCAATTCCAATTGTTGCTTGTTTTGGGGAGTTTCTGCCTTTACTCTCCTCTTCAGCTGGTGAAATTCATGTTCAATCGGATTTAAATCTGGAGATTGCCCAAGTCAATCTAAGACTTTCCATTTCTTTGCCCTGATAAACTCCTTGACTGAACTGGCAGGGTATTTTGGGTCATTGTCCTGATCCAATATGAAGTGCTTCCCAATGAATTGCATTTTCTTGAATATTGGTGGGCAAGATGGTTTTGTACCCTTTCAAATTCATTCTGCTACTGTCATCATACATTGTCATCATTAAAATTGAGAGGGTCTGTTCCAGAGACAGCCATGCATGCCCATGCCATGACACCACCTCCACCATGCTTTACAGATGAGACTGTATACTTGGGATCATTTGCACTTCACTTTTTCTCCACATTTTTGCTTTCCCATCACTCATCTTTTCACATCACTCATCGGTCCATAAACTCAGTTCTAAAACTCTACTGGCTCACCTTTGTGCTTTTTTGCAAACTCGAATCTTGTCTTTCTGTTTTTGGTGCTGGTCAGAGGTTTGCATCTTGCTGTGTAGCATCTGTAATTCTGTGTCAAAGTCTCCTGAGGACAGTAGATTGTCAGTGCATCACCCCAGCTTTCTGGAGGTTGTTGGTGATTTTTACAGACACAGCTTTTATGATTTGTCTGTCATCAACTACTGTTATTTTTCTCAGCCGATCAGGTCGTTGTTGGTTGCTGGTGTCGCTGGTGGTTTCCAGACTCTTGATTTCTCCATGCCCTTTGTTTTAGCTATAGCTCTAATTGAGTTCGTCCTTTTCTTTTAGCATCCAAATTGCTTGCTTTCCTCTCAAAGTCAGCTCCTTCGTCTTCATCCTGGTTTGTGTGTCGTCATCATCGAATGCAAGACTCAGAATGCAGAAGTAATGGATATAACTGATACGACATATTCCCTGCTTTTAATAACTAAATAATTAATGCAACAGGACACAGCTGATCACTTAGAAAGACCCGTGAAGCATCTGTTCCAATACTTATGCTCACATCAGATAGGGGGATGAAACTCTAAAAGTGCTGACTTTTTAGTTGGGTAAAACATCTAAAGAATCACCCAATAATAAAATTGTGACATTCTGTAGTTTTTTCTCATATTCATATCTTTTAATCATATTTGCAAATGTCTTGACCCACAGCCAAATGAGCAATTTTGTCTTTACTGTTCCAGTACTGTTGGAGGGCACTGTGTGTATATATATATATATATATATATATATATATATATATATATATATATATATATATATATATATACTGTAAAAAAAATTACTGTGATTTTTAACGGTAAAAAAAAATGTGAAAATGCTACAGTTAAAACCTGTTAAAGTTTGTTTTTGTGGTTCAGTCTTGTGAAATAAAACATTAAAAAATCCCACAGGATTAATACTTTTTATGTACTGTCTATAAATATTACTAAAATTCTGTACACATTTTCAGCTACTTTAGTGTTGAATTACAAAATGATACACTGTAGCACAATTATTTAAAGGAGCTGCTGATTTGTTGCACACCCATTTGTGATCTCTTCAATTTTTTTCCCCTGAACTTCAGGTAAAAATATTGATAAAATGGGGTTGGTCACACCAGAATGCTTTAAAGGCTTTAAAATTTACTGCTCATAGTCTTTAACAGTGTATCAATCCATTTTATATGTTCAATGTCAGGAGCCTAGGTGCAGCAAATATTTTCTATCTTTTCTTTTGAGTTTTATTTCTTGTAATGTTAGCTGAAAGCCTCGTTCAGACACAACATATTGTAACGAAGCTCTGATTTGTACTCAAGACTATCATTATCGGTAATGAGAACAGAATACGCTCGTAGACCTTGATGCCTCTGTCTTGCCATCTCTGCCAAAGCAGTGTTGGTTACAAAGCCCTCCAAGGCTTTCTAATCCTCGGAGAACATCCAAATCATTTGGTGTGATGATTGGAAATGTAGATCGGCAGCTGTTGTGAGGGCTTTCTGATGGGCTTAGTTGTCTTTCGAGGCAGCCGAATGACCCTCCGGTTCATTACCTCCTGCTGTTCATCAGTTACTTTTGGAGCCCCCTGAGAACTGCCTCACCGGGATTTGTTCGGAGTGGCAGTTTTTCCAAGTAAATGTTTCATGATGTGTGTAGATTTTACCATTTGGTTTCCACACCATTTAACTCGTTTAGAAACCACAGCAGTCAGCTCTACCAAGTTACTCTTTTGGAAAAATGACTTGTTAGTTTGTTTGTTTGTTTGTTTGTTTGTTTTCTTTCATTCATTCAGAAAAAAAACCACACAATGGCAGAACAATAGTTTTGACTATTTTAACAGTAGTCATTCTGGGTACTTTAAATGATGAAAAACATTCTGCACAGTAGAGAGCCTCACAAATATGTAAATCTAAATTAAAGACCAGCTGTAGTCAAACCATATCCAGTGATTTGGAAATAAACAATATGTTGATTTTGTTTAGCAAGAATAAAAATTAGAGGGCCATAGTTGTCATTTTTCATTTTCTTAGTTTCTTTTTTTAGGCTTGTTTCAAAGATTTTTTTTTTTTTTTTTAGTCCAGCAACTAATTAATTGTCATTGTCTTGCAGAAATTGCCCAGTTAACTAGCTACGACAGCGGGATTGCAGAAACTCCCGAGACGGATGAGTCTGTCAGTGTAAGTAGTTTTAACTACTGTAAATCAATTAACCAAGACAGCAAAATAGTACTCTACTGTAGAGCACAGTTGTTATTCAGCAATGTACTGTATGGAATATAAAGCAGATAAACAACTGTGATTATTAAAGCATGCCACAGAGAAGTTATTAAACAGGAAAATGTAAATTTTTAGAATAAAATTAAATTCAAAGATGAAATATGTCATTCGATCATTTGCTAAAAAAGCAGTCTGCATAACACAAATATTATTAAAATTATATATCCAGTCCCACAGTTTGAGTGCAGCACTGCGACCCCGGCGTAAACCCTGTGAGCTCGACTTTGAGATGATCAAACTGATCAGTAATGGGGCTTATGGGTAAGTAACTAAAACTTGCAATGAGGTCATGTGACCACATTAAAGCGAAATATTAGGTAAAATGTTTAGCATTGTATGCTGCATATTGTTTCACATTGTTTTGTTGTGCTAGTGGTTTGCAGTACATATAGTAGCACATACAGCATACTAAGCAAAATCGTAGTAATCCATTCCAAGCTTAGTCCTTTAAATTAATTTTCTCTATATCATTGTTACTGTGTGTTAAATTATCATACACTGTTAATTTAAACCAATTTTTTTTTTTCCACAGTGCGGTATATTTAGTTAGACACAAAGAGACAAAACAGCGTTTTGCCATGAAAAAGATTAACAAGCAGAACCTGATGCTGAGGAACCAGATCCAGCAGGCCTTTGTGGAGAGAGACATCCTGACTTTTGCTGAGAACCCTTTTGTGGTCAGCATGTACTGCTCCTTTGAGACTCGCAGACATCTTTGCATGGTTATGGAGTATGTTGAAGGTATGCTGTAACACATTTACAGTTTTGGGGAATGTTACTTTTTAAAATAGTGTTACTGCTAATAAAAGTAATAAAATACATACATGGTAACATTGTATAGGTAGTAACATGGAATGCAAAGTAACCAGGGACTAATAAATCAATGACCCGGTAATAGTAATGATATTAGATTTAACATTTTGTAACCACCAATTACATCTTAGTCCAGCCACATGTTTTTTATGGGAGTCGTGGCCTAATGGTTAGAGAGTCGGGCTTGTAATCAGAAGGTCGCCGGTTTGATTCCCGCACCAGCAGTACCATGACTGAGGTGCCCTTGAGCAAGGCACCAAACCCCAAATTGCTCCCTGGGCGCTGGAACATTGGCTGCCCACTGCTCCGGGTGTATGTTCACTACTGTGTGCATGCACTTGGATGGGTTAAATGCAGAGGACCAATTTCGAGTATGGGTCACCATACTTGACAATGCATCACTATTTTTTTTTTATTTTTTATTTTTTTATATCAGCTCATTTGTTAAAATAAGTAAGCTGTCAACCATGTACTGGTCAGTGAATAAATAAAATTTAGAATTATTCATATTGCTTTTTTAGAATCAATTTTCAAGAAAAAAAAAATGTTTAGAAAGTAAAAAAAAAAAAAAAAAGATTTACCAACAGAGTGCTTGAACCAACAAATAAATGAGACTTAAATAAGCAAAAAAAAAGTAATGTAATTATGAAATGTGTTTTATGCAAAATGTTAGCCTATTTAAGCAATTTATTCATATTTTTATGAAGCATTTATTTGTATGTTTTCTGTCCTAACAGGAGGGGATTGTGCTACATTGCTGAAGAACATGGGTCCTCTTCCTGTGGACATGGCTAGAATGTACTTTGCAGAGACTGTGTTAGCCCTGGAATATCTCCACAACTATGGAATTGTCCATCGAGATCTCAAACCAGACAAGTAAGCTGTGTGTGATTGATTAGAGAACTACCACGTAGTGCACATAATTAAAGTGAAATGAACATGAACAGAGAAAAAACAGTGGAAAATCCAAGCTGATGGAAGCTGATTTAACATGCTTTCTAGCTGGTGATTTATATTGTTAGTTGGTTCAAGCCTACCTACCACCTGGTGGAGCTGGTTTCAGTTTGGAAAACAATCTTTGTTAAGCTAGCTAGAGTATGCAGATCATCTGCCTGAACTGGCAAAAAAAAAACAGCTACCAACAAGCAGGGTTTTCCTCTGATAATTCTAATATAACATTGTCTTTTTTTCTTGCTCTGTATCATTTCATTATGGCAGTCTATTGGTCACTTCAATGGGACACATCAAGCTGACGGACTTTGGCCTGTCGAAAGTGGGGCTGATGAACATGACCACTAACCTCTATGAGGGTCACATTGAGAAGGATGCTAGAGAGTTCTCTGATAAACAGGTAAAGATCCAATTCTCTGTGAAAGTCCTGACAACTTGATATTTAATTTGAATTTGCATAGTCATTGTCATAAACCCTGTGTTTGATATCTGCTCTGAAGATCTGGTCTTTAGAGAAGCATGAATTTCCATGCTGGCCTAAACTGGTTTATCCTGGTTAGTGCTTGTTTGATGTTGATCCAGGACTAGCATATCCATGCTTTTAAGCAGTTTTGCTGGTTAAGCTAGATAAAGATAAAGACAAGGCACCAGCATTTAAATGTACAAATGACCAGCTTTGTTGAACTTAAGGGTTGTAATTTCTGCATACATTTTTCTTTACAGGTGTGTGGGACACCTGAGTACATTGCTCCAGAAGTAATACTAAGGCAAGGCTATGGGAAGCCAGTGGACTGGTGGGCAATGGGCATCATCCTCTATGAGTTCCTGGTGGGCTGTGTACCATTCTTTGGAGACACTCCAGAAGAACTGTTCGGCCAGGTCATCAGCGGTCAGTCACATTTTGAATTCCTGTTATGCAATACAGGCATGCTTCCTTCAGCAAGAGCTTTAGCAGATTCAGACTGGGTTGCGTAATCTCAGCTCTGCTTCTCATTAATGCATATCAGTATCTCATAGGATCAGCAAAAGAGCCCTGCAGGCATGTGGGTCTCCTGTTCTTATCCTCCACCTGTTGTTATCCAAACCTTGATCTCTCTGGGTTTGTTCATTGGTGTCTTATGCAAATGAAATCACATGTGATTCTGTTTTATATGAGAAGAATCAAAGTGTGAATTGTCTAATAAAATGTTAATTTAGCCGAACAAAATACTTACGATAAGTATTAAACATTGCCACATACAGTAGCTTGTCTCTCACAGATATTAATAATGTCTGTACCTTAAATCAAGCAATCAGATTTGACGTTAACACCAGCAAGCATCTTTTACGTCTTTAAATTAAGTGTACCATTATACAAAAGAAATATGTTAGCTTTATTCAGTTGAAACAGAAATGTGTACATTTATTTTGAATATAGCTTGACAGCGGCCTTGATATTAGTATTATTCATATTATTATTATTTTATTTTTAATTTTATTCTATTTTCTAGGTAGTCTGAGAAGTATAAATACGATTTATTTTTAATATGTAGTATCGTTTTCATGGTCATGCATATGCATGTCTAATAAGACTGTCCTTTAGACCCTAATGATAGAACACGAATAGTGACGAATGTGTTTACCCCCTTAATTCAGTCCTCGTCCAAAAACAAACCCTTAACATTATTGTTCAATTATAGTTCAGACTATTTGTGTGTGTGTGTGTGTGTGTGTGTGTGTGTGTGTGTGTGTGCACGTGTGTGTGTGTGTGTGTGTATATACACACAATATATTGCCAAAAGTATTGGGTCACCCCCTTCTAATGAACAGATTTGACTACTTTAGTAATTTACACGAGTACAGATCTTAATGTTTAAGCATATAATAATATTCTAGGGAGTTGTGTGCTTCTAAATTTATAGCAACAGTTTGGACAGGACCCTTTTCTATTCTAACATGACAATGCCTCTGTTTATAAGGCAAGGTTCAAAAAGAAATGACTGATTCAGTCAGTGTAGGTTGCAGGTAGGTTTCTTGAAGCATCTTGGAGACGTTGCTACAGTTCTTCTGGATTTAGTCTGTCTCAGTTTGTTCTGTTTCTTCATGTCATTCCAGACAGACTGGATGATGGTGAGATCAGATCTCTGTGTGGAGCACTGTTCTGTTGTCAGACTCCTTGTGCAAACAAAAATCTCTCTGGATTATTACAATTAATTTGTTTGGAAATGTAAACTGATATTTCCTGCTGACACACTATAGAAAAAGATAGAAATAACTGATTTCAAACCATTTTTTGTTGGTGAAAATACTTGTGGCCTAAGACTTTTGCACAGTACTGTATATGTATATGTGTGTGTATATATGTATATATGTGTGTGTATATATATATATATATATATAATAATATTATACACACTACAGGGCCGTTGAATGCTTGAATCTGATTGGCTGACGAACGTTCTAAGGTGTGCAATTAGTTTCAGGGAAACGCACGGCGAACGTAGATCCAGGCAGCTCTTGACCACATTACAGTTCCGTATCACTTCGCCAAATGATTTCAGTTATTTCAAAAGGTCTAGTTTACACGCATGAAGACATGCGCTAATGTTTTTTTCTCCACTTCGCGTCATGGCCGCATCACCACCTCGGGTGTGCATTATTTTTCTAATAATTCAACGGCCCGTCGTCAATTATTCCTTACACACATACATACATACATACATACATACACACACACACACACACACACACAGACACACACACACATATATATATATATATATATATATATATATATATATATATGTGTGTGTGTGTGTATGTGTATATATATGTATATATGTATGTGTGTGTGTGTGTGTGTATATATATGTGTGTGTGTGTATGTGTGTGTGTGTGTGTATGTGTATGTATGTGTGTGTATGTATGTGTGTGTATGTATGTGTGTATGTATGTATATGTATATGTGTGTATATATAGTGTCACATGATTCTTTAGAAATCATTATAATATGCTGATTTATTATCAGTGTTGAAACTGTTGTGCTGCTTAATTTTTTTTAACCTGTAATACTTTTTTCTTTGATTTAATAAAAAGTTCAAAAGAACAGCATTTATTCAGAATAGCAATATTTTCTAACAATCTGTCTTTACTCTGACTTACTATGACTTTATCCATTTTAACACATCCTTGCTGAATAAAAATATTAATTTTTATAATAAAAAAAAGAAGAAAAATTACTGACACCAAACGTTTGAATAGTAGTGTATATTGTAACACAAAATTTCTATTTTGAATAAACACCATTCTTTTTAACTTTTTATTTATCAAAGAATCCTGAAAAAAGTATCACACATTAAGAATAATATTAAGCAGCACAATTGTTTCCAACACTGATTATAAATCAGCATGTTAGAATGATTTCTGAAGGATCATGTGACACTGAAGACTTGAGTAATGATGCTGAAAATTCAGCTTTACTTCACAGGAATAAGTTATATTTAAAAGTATATTAAAATAGAAAACTGTTGTTTTTAAATGGCAATAATATTTCACAAAATTATTATTTTTTCTGTATTTTTGATAAATAGATACAGCCTTGATGAGCATAATAAACTTCTTTTAAAAAAACGTTAAAAATCTTACTGATCCCAAACTTTTTCACAGCACTGTATTGTTTCCATGAGATATAGGATGATCTTATTTGTATTAAAAGCCATTTGAAGAATACACTGATACATTTTTAATGATTGAAAGATTTATTTCAATCAAGTATATTTGTTCCTTCCTTAAATTGGACTTAAAAATGTAAATTGCCAAAATATTTGTCTGTATTCTTTCCATTAAGCCAGAAAATCTTGAAACAACCCCCAAGTATTTCTGCAGCTCCCAAATGTTTCTGTTACCATTAGTACCTTTAGTGTTAGTTTTCTGTTAAGGGGTTAGCATAGGTGTGAGTCTTAATTAATGAGCCCAGATAGCTGCTGTTGCCCTGGGCTTGGATGCATATTCATGCTTCTTAATGTGATTCAGATGTGAGGCTCATGTTGCTGTAGAGACAGTCGGAAAACAAAGCACAGCTCTTCATTTATTTCACTCCCCTGGCCTTTTTGCCGAAGTCCCTGTCTTTTTCTATCTGATCTAAGCTCAGTTTTGTTGTTGCTCTGCAATCATTTGTGGCTTGATTGTGTCAAGGGCCCTGTTCTTTGATTTGTGAAAAATGGCAAATAACCCCAGGATACTGGAAATCCATGCACGGAATTGATGCATGTGAAAGTGGAATATTAGGATGTTTTATGCATGCCTGTTTATGTTGTAGTAGGCATTTTGATGCATTTTAATAATCACATTTGATTCATATGTAAAAATATTCTCTCTCTTCATAAGTTTGTGCTGTGCACGAGTGAACGGTTTTGTGTGTTACAACAAAGACCCAACAAAACCAGAGAGGAGCTTTCATTTTGAATGAAAAGTAATGATTTGTGGAAAAGACACTGATTTTGTTCCATTTAGTTAATGAGGATGAAACTGTTTACTGCTTCTTGTCTTAGATGAAATAAACTGGCCAGAGGGAGAGGATGCGCCACCAGCTGATGCTCAGGAGCTGATCACCCTACTGCTCAGACAGAACCCTCTGGAGCGCCTCGGCACTGGTAAGGGTCCAAAATGTTTGCAGTAATACTTGCCAAGCTCCAAAAGTGAGTAAAAATTGCTTTCGGCATTTAAGTAAATGTCTAGTTGTCCAGGAAGATATTTTAGTATTTGCAAAGTAATGCATGGTTGTGTGGACAGAATGCAATGTAAAACATGCGTACATACGTTAAATAAATATTCTTGAAAAATATATTAAAAAAATTGAGCATCACAACTTTTCCTGTGGAATTTTAGACTATATTTGCAAAAAAAAAAAAAAAAAAAAAACCTGGTGATATTAAGAAGATTCCAGCATCATGTTTTTGGCATCACTTAAAGTGAAAATATTGTGAAACACAACAAAACCTTTCTTTAAGCAAAACCTTCTATCTTTAAGCAGGAGGGGCATATGAGGTCAAGCACCATCAGTTCTTTCACAGTCTGGACTGGAACAGCCTGCTGAGGCAGAAGGCAGAGTTCATTCCCCAGCTGGAGTCTGAGGATGACACCAGCTACTTTGACAGTGAGTGACAGCAGGAGTTGAAGTCATTGTCCTTCATGGTCCATGCAAGCAGTGCAGGGCTGAGAGCCGGTTCCCATGTCTGTTTTTATGTCTTAAGGGAGGATCAGATGTTCCCAGACTGATAGATTAGTCATATATTAGTATAGCACAGTTGGTTGATGATATGAATCTTTGTCATTTGTTTGGAGAAATGTCAACAGTTTGCTCTAGCTTAGTCTTTTTTTTTTTTTTTTTTGCCTTTTTTGCTTTGATTTGGACACCTCATTGTCAAAATGTTTCTCATGTTATATGCTGTAATATCAATATAGATTTAAGTAAATCTGCTTTTTTTTTCTCCTTCTGTGTATTGTATAATGACCAAGCTAGATGACAGAATGTTTATTTTTGATTGAACTGTCCTTTTAAAATTTCTTAGAAGAATGGAGTAAAATAACTGCCATGAGAGCATCTTGACAACTGGCATCACCACGCAATGTGACACATTTTCTCCTTCGATCGCAGCACGATCTGATAGGTACCATCACTTGGAAACTGAGGAGGAGGAGGATACCAATGACGAAGATTTCAATGTGGAACTGCGGCAGTTTTCCTCATCCTCACACCGATTCTCCAAAGTGAGTTGTGTCTCTCTTTTTCCTCACACACTGTTTAATTCATGCAGTGCAGAATGACTCAGATGAGAGGAGTCCTGGCCAGTGTATGTTCAAATAAAGATGTGGAAATCTATGGCCAGCACTGTCTCTGCCATAGGGCTCAGCTCATAGATTTACATGCATTTGCTTTTGTTAGAGGGATATACTTTTGTAGGTCAGGGAACAACATCACACACAACAAATGCTCCTGCACATCCTTGTTCTCAGGCATGCAAAGCTTTGGTGCATTGCAGTATCAGTTGCTTCCAAAAACTATCATGCTTTCAGTGAAAGAATCTGGTGAAGGCTGTGTTTTATAAATGTCTCCTATAATTATGGGATTGTTGCTTGCTTTTTTTAATTACTATTATTATTATTATTATTATTATTATTATTATTATTATTATTATTTTGTATAAACAAACTAGGACAGGGGGAAAGAATTGGATTTATTGGTTTTATGTGTTCTTTAGCATTTTAGTTATTTAAATTTATTAAGAATATTATTAATA
This sequence comes from Tor tambroides, assembly GCA_021397915.2. Classification (NCBI taxonomy): domain Eukaryota; kingdom Metazoa; phylum Chordata; class Actinopteri; order Cypriniformes; family Cyprinidae; genus Tor; species Tor tambroides. The sequence continues at coordinate 4,990 of JAFVLL020013137.1, read as the reverse complement.
TCAATATTAAATGTCTTTCTGCAACCCCCTTAGAAGTTTACTGAGGCCCACTAGGGGGTCTCGGCCCCCTGGTTGAGAACCACTGTATTAGATGGATTTTACTTTTCAGGCATCTTCAATTGTGTTATTTTTGGTGGTGATTGCCATTTTATGACTTGGCTTTTTTATACCAAATTCATACGATAATCAGTGTTGGGCACGTTACTTTAAAAAAGTAATTAATTATAGTTACTAGTTACTTCTCACAAATAGTAACTGAGTTAGTAACTGAGTTACATCATTATAAAAGTAACTAATTACCAGGGAAAGTAACTATTGCATTACTTTAAAAAAAAAAAAAAAAAAAAGGTCAAATGTCAAATAACATGGATCCCCCCAATATTAAATATGTGTTAAATGAATGAAATGGACACTAAATAAAATAAATTATTATTATAAAACATTGTACACTAATCTACTCTATTTTAATGTTTCTGTGGGACAATGTGAGAGACACCTATCAAATTCAATATAAATATCTGACACTTAGCATCAGTCAGTATTATAATATGATATTATGATCATTTAGCATTATAAAATGATAGAACTTTAGTAATTAGAATAACATGTATGAATGCATATGTCATGTTGACTGAACTTAGGACTGGTGGTGGTGCTTGAAGATATTGTTTGTCATTTAGTCATTTCTATAAAACAAAGAGGAAAAAACTAATAAATAATAAGATAACAAAACTACTACAGAAGTTACTATAATAACAATATAAAGCATTATTAATTAATGAGCTGCTGGGTTCATGAATATTAACCACGTTGTCAAGTTCGCTCGAATTGATTTGCTGAAATCAAAACAGGGACGACATATAGGTGAGGACCAACCAATGAGATTGTGCGTTTACATTAGTTCAGCCCCACTACCAGAAGAAACCGGCAGTTCTTAAAAAAATTCCAAAGGAACTCGATTATTCTGACAGGAAAATACAACAAAGAATATCGTTTACATGTAGCGCGTCAATTCTGCATGGTATGTAAGACTCTCTTGCTCTGTATCTTTCTTTGCGTGTGTGTGAGAAAGCGACGGCGAGTCGTGCGCCTTCAGCTTCACACTAGTGTTTACGGTACGTCAAATACTGCACACTGCGCATTCAGATGAGCTGAAAAATAAAATTATAATAATATTATAATAAATCATAGTAACACCGCATTTTATTGTAAGTAACGGTAACGGCGTTGTAACGGGGGAAACAGTAATTCGTTTGATTACTCGTTACTAGAAAAAATAACGCCGTTAGTAACGCCGTTTATTTATAACGCCGTTATTCCCATCACTGACGATAATACATATGATAATTCAAACAATTGTATGTAATTTGTACAAAAACATATATGTATACGTATAAAAAAAGTAAGCATGAAGCTGCATCTCTTACCCCATCCCAAACCTAAACCTCGGTGGGGTGTGAGCAGATCGTTTAAAAACATATAAATGAGATTGTACAAATTCATACGAATTTGCCACCAATTTGGCTTGGGAGAGTAAGCAACCACCTAGAAATCACCCAGAACACCCTAGGAGCAACCTAGCAGTGACCAGCAGAAGCATTTCAAGTTACAGTTCCTCGCTTCAGAATTCATTGTCTCATTCTCATGGTTGAATGCTGTGACATGCCTGTGTTTACTCCAAGACCTAATGGAGTTTATTGATGCATATATATGCTGTTTGTTTGTATGTGGTGTGTATGTGTAGGTTTACAGTAGTCTGGATCTGTCTCGAGGACAGCTGGAAGAGAAAGGAGAACAGCCAGAGAAGACAACAGACAGTCCTCTCACTGTTGACTCACTGAGCTGGACTCCAGACTTCACTGAGATGTACGTTAAATTTGACTGGAAAATCAAACTTCTGATGGTAGATGATTTTAAATTGTCCAGGTTGGTCATTTGTGGTCATTATCTAGTCCAAGTTGGTCCGTGTGGTTGATCAGATTGGACTACAAGCTAGCGGGGTTAAGGCTAACCTCATAGTTCATTTTTAATAAAGCTGGTTAGAGCTGGTAGACGTCTTTGGACCACCAACAAAACAGCTTCTATGTTCCTAAAACTACCTTAAATTTGTAGAACCTGACTTTTTCAGGTGGATTGTGTCATTTTTTTTTTTTCCTTGTTTCTCTTCTCCAGCCCCTCTTTCTCTCATTCATCTGACACTGAGAGCACCAGCTTGAGCAGATGTTCCGGTCTTCTTCCTAAGTTTGCCATCTCTGCAGAAGTGGAAGACAGTGAGGGTTCCCTGGCTCTGGAAGACCCCAGTAAAGTGACCTTTAGTATTGGGGAGTTGCCTCAGGATGAGCCTGATCCCGCCACACCCTGTAGCACCATCAGTAACTCCACCCTCTCAGGTACAGGGGTGATTTATAAATACATTTTCACTTGTGTTTGAGGTCTCAAGAGACTCCATGTATAAAACATTAATAAATGCAATTAATTTTCACATGCTATTGGTGTACATGCTGTACTATAGGCAGTGGAGTCCTACAGTGTATTTACTGTATTTTATGATGATTTTATTTTTTATTTGTTTTGTACATTGACATTTATTTATTTACATATTTATTAAAAGGGAAATTAAATAAATAAATAATACAATACAAAACAATACAAATTTTAAATATTATAATTATTTAAAGGGAAATAAGTAGGTTGCATAACTGTTATAAATAACCTCTCTCTCTTTTTTTGAGTAGGCAGTTTCTCTGAGCACCTGGATCAGGCACCATCACAGGGAGATGGAATGGAGAGTCTGGACAGCTCCTGTAAGCCCTCCTCTGATACAGCCTCCTTCCTGGCTGCTCCCAAACCTGAGGCCACAGAAAAACAGTATGCAGTCAGCAAAGTCCCAAAATCAGTATCTACCAGCGCCCTGTCACTCATGATTCCTGGAGGTGAGTGTACAGTATGTGTATGTGAAAGAATATGTTGGGATATCTTTACATGTGTGACTAAATGTATGTTATTGTCCATATCAGTGGTTTCCTGAAAGATGGTTACTTGCTGTTGCACAGCCAGCTCCAGTCAGTTGATTTATTGATTTATTCCCCCCAGATGTTTTTGGTGTGTCACCATTAGCAAGCCCCATTTCTCCATACTCGCTTTCATCAGACCCATCCTCTAGAGACTCCTCCCCCAGCCGAGACTCCTCCCTCAGTGGTGTTATCTGTCGTCAGCCAATCATCATTCACAGCTCAGGGAAGAAGTTTGGCTTCACTCTGCGAGCGATCCGGGTCTACGCCTGTGACAGTGACGTTTATACAGTTTATCACATGGTCTGGGTAAGTGTGACAGGGCTGTCCAGAACGGCACTATAGAACCTAAACAGCTGTCAAAATGTATTCTTACTTAGATTTTTCATATCTCAGTTTACTGCATCACTCATCTGTTGATGAAAGCTTTTGGACCATGTATGATTTACTATGTATATTGTATTGTTTGGAAATAGAATGTAGAGGATGGTGGCCCTGCTCACAAAGCTGGTCTTAAGGCTGGAGACCTGATAACTCATGTGAATGGAGAAACAGTTCATGGGCTGCTTCACACTGAAGTGGTGGAACTGTTGCTAAAGGTGCAAAAACCAACCAATGTTACAACCACAACACTATTTTCACTGCTTATTTTCCATTTAATTTTGTGTTACAATACGTCTGTAAGTGACATGGGTTTTGTTTGGGGGGGTTTTCAGAGTGGAAGTAAAGTTGCGATTTCCACAACCCCTTTTGAAAACACTTCTATCAAAACTGGTCCAGCTAGAAGAAATAGTTACAGAAGCAAAATGGTGAGAAGAACCAAGAAGCCGAAGAAAGACAAAACTCAAGAAAGGTAAGAAAACAAGAATGTCATTATTCTTGTCTATTTCAGGTTTTACAAATGTTTATTTACAGTACATAACCACATATATTTGGATAAACTACCTACACCTCAGTAGCAAGGTCCCCCCACTGCCACTAGATGTAGCTGTTGCTGCATTGTTTTTGTAATGTACATTCTGTTTAGAATGGTAAATTAGTGTATTTTTCTGTTGCATGCTTTGTAGTATGTACAGTACAGGTACATCTCAAAAAATTAGAATATCATGGAAAAGTTCTTTATTTTTTGTAATTTATTTTTTAAAAAAGCAAACTTTCTTATATTCTAGATGCATTGCACACAAACTGAAAGATTTCAAGAGTTTTTTGTTTTAATTCTGATGGTTACGACTTACAGCTTAGGAAAATTAAAAATTCAGTATCTCAGAAAATTTGAATATTCCATTTTGAGCTTGATTAGTTTGATTAATTTTTAGGCTACAGCTGTCGCATTCCTAGAAACAAGCCACTCCTGAACCAGAAACAGCGTAAGAAGCGTCTCACCTGGGCTAAAGAGAAAAAGAACTGGACTGTTGCTCAGTGGTCCACAGTCCTCTTTTCAGATGAAAGTACATTTTGAATTTCATTTGGAAATCAAAGTTCCAGAGTCTGGAGGAAAAGTGGAGAGGCACAGAATCCAAGTTGCTTGAAGTCCAGTGTGAAGTTTCTGAAGTCAGTGATGATTTGGGCTGCCATGTCATCTGCTGGTGTTGGTCCACTGTGCTTTATCAAATCCAAAGTCAACGCAGCCATCTGCCAGGAGATTTTAGAGCACTTCATGCTTCCTTCTGCTGACAAGCTTTTTGGAGATGCTGATTTCATTTTGCAGCAGGGCTTAGCACCTGCCCACAGTGCCAAAACTACTTCTAAGTGGTTTGCTGACCATGATATTACTGTGCTTGATTGGCCACCCAACTCGCCTGACCTGAACCCCATAGAGAATCTATGGGGTATTGTCAAGAGGAAGATAAGTAACATCCGACCAAACAATGCAGATGAGTTGACGGCTGCTATCAAAGCAACCTGGGCTTCAGTAACGCCTCAGCAGTGCCACAGGCTGATCGCCTCCATGCCATGCCGCATTGAAGCAGTAATTTGTG
>JAFVLL020013136.1:0-25937 GCA_021397915.2 Tor tambroides | reverse complement strand
CTTTGAGTGTGAGGAGAAACTCATGCTTCAGTGGACATTTGGACTGTGAAAGCAAAATTGGCTACTCAGTGACAGATGAAATTCAGCAGTGACCGGTGCGATACAGCAGAAGACAAAAACACAAAGACACATCATATTTTCTTTCTTGTGGTGTTATGGGAAGGGGAATGAAAATCAATCGCTGCTTGTCCTATACCAAACACAACTCGTAATCCCCAGTTCCTCAGAGACTGTCTTGTTGGATCAATAGATGCTCGCTGTGAGCAATGTGTTATGTTATATACTCACTATAAGTTACTGTGATGGTAACAGATGGCAGGTCATCATGTCTTATCTTTAAGGCGGCTCTTTGATAATCGTGAAGAATGGAGGATGTTTTAATGTACATTTGAAAGTTGTTGCCTTAAATATATGGCAGCCCACTAAACTTTATTTTGGGCTACTTCTTAATTGTAGTCTTATTTGCATGATTGTTGAGGAGGTATTTTAGCTAAATAGCTATTAACAACAGTTCTTTAATGAAAGTGTTTTGCTAAACTTAAAGCATCATGAAAAGTAACTAGATTTTGAAGGCATTTATATGGGGAAATACATCTTTTTTTTTTATAAATGTACAAGAAGAGGAGCAACGGATTTGCAACAAAGTTTGGCAGGTTACTGGCATCAATTCTCAAGGAGACCTAATAGCAATATACACGATATCAATGAGCAGAAATGTGTATTCTGATATATGTCTATAAAATAGATTATTTCTTTCTCTTTTAGATGGACCTATTTTTTTGAGATCATTCAAGTGTTTGGGGTCAGCAAGATATTTTTTTTTTTTGTAAAACTTTTGAAAGTAGTCTCTTCTGCTCACTAATACTGCATTTATTTGATCAAAAATACTGCAAAAAACAGTAATATTGTAAAATAATTTTATAATTTAAAAGAACTGTTTTCTATTTTAATATATTGTAAAATGTAACTTATTCCTGTGGTCAAAGCTGAATTTTCAGTCTTCAGTGTCACTTGGCAATTCAGAAATCATTCTAATGTGCTGATTTGCTGCTCAAGAAACATTTCTGATTAATATCAGTGTTAAAAATTCTTGTGCAGCTTCATATTTTATAGGCAGTTCTTGGTCAGAATAAGCTGAAAACTGGCCTAGAGTTTTTTTTCCTTCCTTGCTACATGAGACTATAGATCATAATGATGAGTGGTGATTTTTTTTTTTTTTTTTTAAAAAGACTGGATCTCAGACTGTAATTGAGCTTTTTTGAGTCAGTAAACTGGCAGTAGATTAACTCTAGTTTATGCGACTATAAACACAATGTGAAGTGTCGAGTTTAGTCGTCTAGCCTATAATTTTGTCTTCATTTTCTCTCTAAAGATCTGCGAAGAGCATGGTGCGAAAGTCTTCGGTGTTGCTTACAAATTAAAGAACTGCTCCATCACAGACTATGATCAAAATAAGGTACGAACATGAAGTAAAAATAAAGGAAGAGAATGGAAATTAATTGCTAAATAAATTAATTAATTGCTTGAATGTTACATGATTTCTCATTTTCTTTTGAACATGAACTGTGAGAAATCTTAAAGATACAATAGAAAAACAGCCTGTTTTAGGGTCATAGAGAATGTGGAAAACGTAACGTAACAGTATATTACGGATGTTTTTGGTACAAGGAACCTTGACTGACGTTATAAGTGGACTTCAGGTGTCTTATCTGTCATCCAATAACTTTTTACCAATAAAAGCATGATGTGTTCTGTCGGTGCGTGGATTTTCTGATTTTATGTATCCCATCCACAGGGTCTCGTATGTGTTGGCGGCATATCTCAAGGAGATTATAGAGTTTGGAGACCTTGCTAAAGGAATTACTCTAACCCTGAGTAGATAAAACCAGAGAAAATAAACAGAAACGAAGCGCACAAACATCCTTAAATCCTCAGCCAATCAGTTCCTCACCTGGGTAATCCACTTTGAGCGAGCGCTGGCCACCGTTTTTTGACAGGGACAGATCAAGCTGCCTGATAAACCTGGAGAATTATTCCTGTTAATGCATCTGTGAATAGATGTGTGTGTTTGTGTAAAAGTAGAGCATTCATGGCAATGTCAATATATCAGGTGGGTTTGGAGAGAAAAAAAAAAATAAAAAAAATAAAAATAAAAAAACCCCACCTTGTATATCGCACAGGAGGCTGGACTTTAGCATGGCATTAGTATGTTGCTAAGATAACCAAGTGATCTTCTAAGCCTTAAAATGTAATGTGCACAAAATGGGTAAATAGAACATTTTTAGCTCTTTCCCTGCCATTGATGAAACTTTCCGGCTTTGTGTTTGCCCATGCAAGCTTTGGGGGTACATGGAAGCGATCTGCTCCATCTATGTTTTGACCAACCATTATTCTGAATCCAATCTGGAGTTTTTGATCTCGCTCGCGCTCTCTCTCTCTCTCTTGCTCTCTCGCTGTCGCTCTCTCTCTCTAATTTTAGTAAAACTTTTAATAAAACCCATGTTCAAGTGTTGATTTAAAAAAATGCATGCAGCTAGAATAAAATGTTAAAATAAAATAAGTATTTATGTATTTAGTAAGTATACTAAATATTCATGAGGACCATGAAAATTTTGTGAAAATGATCAAATGACTGACAACATTTTTAAAAACGCTGGAGAGAAAAGAATAATTAGACTTTTATTATTATTATTATTATTATTATTATTATTATTATTATTATTATTATTATTTAACTCTTAACTTATCCTCCAGCTCAGTGCTGTTGTAAACTCAAACTGAAATAAAAATGGATTAAAGGTAAATATTAAAATAAAACAATACCCAACAAAAATATAATATAACAAAAATATATAAAATTAAAATGAAAACTGAAAATAAAAAAATAAAAGCTAATTCAAAATATTAATAAATACTTTTATAGTATATAAATAAAACTAAATTGAGCTCCCATGATATAACTTTTGGAGTTTCAGTTTTGAAGTCTAACAGTCAGACATGGTGAAGTTACTAAGATTATATCCATGTTTAACTGAAGCAGGTTCACTTTCTTTGGAAATATTGATTTATAAGACAAGTACTTCCATTGAAAGCTGAAGTTCTTGGTGATGTGGAGTTCCAATGCTTTTCTTTGGTTGGCATGTTTGAGAGGTGAATGAATGATTGATCACGGTTCTTCTCCTTTGTGACAGTGTGAAGTTTCCACCAGAGAGCTCTCCGATGGTTCTCTTAAAACATTCATGGGAGCTCAACTTCAGTGAATTTCCATAATGCATTTGGTTATGTATGAAAGGGAAGTGTTTTTATCTCAAATCTCGAAAACGTTCAGTAAATATTACGCTTTTCGTGGGATTTATCATCAGACACCCTGCCAGTGACCTGTCTGATGCATGCGTGAGTTTCACAGAAACACAAAAGGCAAACAAAGTCGTGGAACACATGAAAGAATATCCCTTTGTCATGAGAATAGAGAGGGAGAGAGAAAGGAAGACCAAAGCGATTCAAAAATATACTTTCAGGCAGAGCACATAGGATATAAAGGGCTGGAGGGAGGCAGGCAGAGAGACATGAAAAGTTTCAAAACAGACAATAATAATCATTATTCTTCTCAAGCTAAAAAGGGAAATGGAGGAGAGACTGACAGCGATAGAGCGAGACAGAAAGGCATGAAGTGACGGATTTATGAGGAGGATAATGGAGGGCTGCCCCTTCTTCTCCTCTGTAGAGTTTGCTCCGATGGTAAGATCTCTATACATTATTCATCCAGAAAAGGGTAATTGGAATCAGCTCATCCCTGATTCAGATGGAGGTCTGGTAGGTTACGCAAGAAACTCCGACAGTAGTTCCCTGGAAGATGGATGGCAAAAAAATGCACAGTGATTGATTTTTACCCAGCACAAGCAGGACATGTACCTGGATCAACATGCTCTTTGAGTTGCTCTTATGTTTTTGAGTTTTGGGGTTTCCATTGTGCTGAAGAGTGGAGATTGGTTTGACAGGAATGTTGATCCTGGAACACGTCCTACATGGCAACATCATGTTAAAATGTTAAAAGCAGTGAGCCACATTACTTACCAAACTATAGCAGATGTTGACATTGGACAACTTGCAGGTTTTTACCTATGACAGATTATTTTATTTTATTATTATTGAATTGAATTTAAAGGGGTCATATGATGCGATTTCAAGTTTTCCTTTGTCTTTGGAGTGTTACAAGCTGTTTGTGCATAGATAAGATCCCTAAAGTTGCAAAGACTAAAGTCTCAAAACCAAAGAGATATTCTTTATAAAAGTTAAGACTCGACCACACCCCCTAAAACGGCTCATTCAAACACGCCCCCACGTCTACGTCACTGTGTGGGAAGATTTGCAAAACACCGCCCAAATGTATACGCAAAGAAAGGGGGCGTGATTTTTATTCTCGCTGTAGTATTGTTGCTGCCGCCGGCGCCATGTCCTGGAGATGCTGTGTTTCGTTGTGAAAGCGAAACTACTTTGTTTGGGCTTCCAAAAGAGGACACAACTAGAAATCAGTGGTTAAGTTGTATTTACAACACTGTTCCAGAACAGTTCAACCCAAATATTAGAGTGTGTGCAGCGCATTTTACACAGGACTATTTCCTGAACCTGGGAGTAGCCTGGCAGCTATGCTCAAAGGCTGTTTCTATAAAGCAGGGCAATTCCAACTTTGCAAGGACAGTCTGGCAGTTGTATCGCGCCACGTAAAAAGACAGTATAAGTCATTATAATCAGTAATTATGTCCCCACTGGATGCAACAAATGCCTCGTTTATTATGGGTTTTATTGTTTTTATGTCGTCGCTCCAGGACACGGCATCACAATACGGTAAGGGGCGTAACATTTCCGTCTCACGCTTGAGGTATTCGGCCAATCACAACGCACTGGATAGCTCGCCAATCAGAGCATGCCTCGCTTCTCAGAACGATGAGCTTTGTAAAAATCAGCGCGTTTCAGAAAGGCGGGGCATAGAGGAGCAACAATAATGTACAGTATGTGGAAAATAATGTGTTTTTTGAACCTTAAACCGCATAAACACATTGCATTACACCAAATAATGTTCTTTTTAGCAACGTCATATGACCCCTTTAAAATATGTTTTTATTTTGTACAGCAATTTTTCTGTCAAGTTTTAACTTTTGCCATAATGTATAAATGAATGTGGGTAATAATATAGTAGCTAGTGATGAGGTTTTTGTGGATCCCAAGCAAACAAGCTTAATATATGCAATAATATAGAATTCAATTGATGTTCTGTCATAAGTATATTAGCTATAACAGATATGAACCGCTCATTCAGTCAGATTTAGGGGCTGGAACTCTCAGCATCTCTCTGAAGCAGGTGTGTAATGTTACCGTCACCAAACCTGGTTTATATAGTGATCTATTCACTTTGTCACCTTCCTCCAGTGCTGTTAAATGTTTAATTTGAACGTGAATCTCAGCCAGGCTGCTCAAAGTAGCGTCATATATCAGAAAGCTTCGTCGTGTACTTGCTCTTTCCACGTATGAGTGAATGGTTCTTATTTAACGATGTGCTAATTAACATTTATAATGCGGAATGAATCTAACCACTTATTTCATCTTTAAAACACGCTCGCGCATCTGGAGTAAATCCCCTCGAGGACTTTTCAAGGTTATTTTACTGCTTGTGTTTTCATTGGAGCACACAGGAGTTAATGAAATTACATTCTGAAATCTTTGCTCCAAGCCACGCACTGCCAGTTTGTCCTTGGGCCCATTCGGTTTTTGTCTTTTTCTAATTTAGATTTTCTTTATTTTTATTTCTCTCACTCTCTCTTCCTCCGTTCCTCACGCACTTTCCAATTTCTTATAAAAACTTTTCCGAATTACAATAGGTTGGTATGTGTTTTGAATCTCGACTTTGAGCATAAGGTTTCAAATTCCAGTGTAAGCAAAAGGAAGATGTTGTTTATAAAGTATTTGGCTGACAAAATACCAAAGCATCTAAATGCTGAGGTCATCAGCGCAACCCAGATCAGAAACTACAGGCTAAATGAAACATCTTCACAATTGCCTCCCAAGAGCAATTTCATCTGTTCCTTTCTAAACTCCTTAAGCTGAATAGCGCATGCTGCTGTTGATTATCCAATGCTTCTGCGTTAGGCTCAAATAACCATTAAAGATATAAAGCATACTTTTCAATGGAAACATTTTTGCATAGTTTCACATTAAACCTCTTAAAAATGTTAAACAGCAGCCCACAGAACAGAAAACTGTCACTAACAGGATTCCTTTAGCAATTGACCACAAGCAAACATCTAAAGTTGCAACTCTTAATTTGCTTAGTTTGCTAGATTTGTCCTCAAACAATGAGAAAACACAACATTTCAGTTTAAAATGTATATTACGGTGACTTTAAAGGTATTTGGACTCTAGTATTAGCAAAGTAAACTGCCGTGTCAGTGAAATGGTTTGCTTATGCTATTTTCCTTTCAAAGAAATGACATTTTGTTATCTAGTGCAATGACATTCACACATTTAATGGGTCATGAATTGAAAAAAAAAAAATCAAATTTTCCTTGAAGAAAAACAACCTTTAAGTTTTAGAACTCAAAAACTTAAAATCAGCATTTACTGTAACAAAGCAGCCAAAGTGTGATGTCATAGTGTGATGAAAGACCGCCTCTGCAGAAGATCGACGCCTACTTCTACATCATTGCCTCTTTAGCCCCGCCCACCGATTCACACATGTGAAAAAGCAAATACAAGAGAGACTTGTAGGGTTACAGAATAACAAAACATTATGAGATTATTAAAGAGTGGACTGTCTTTAATAAATTCCAGATTGTGTCAATAAGACACTGTTTGTTTGCTCGCTTCGGTTTACTGCGGATTTGTTTTTAAACAAGACACGGTTTGACACAGGCTTTTCAGAGAGACTGAGGATAAAAGATGATACAGTGCTGACTATATTGGATCGGACTATAATGTTGCAACATAAGTATGAGTAACAATACTTTTACCACGTGCCAAATTGACCCATATTGTTTCCAGATTACATCGCAGAAACAGTTTTTGTTAATATGCAGAACTGTTAGCCAATCACAGCAGTAGGTATTTAGTTCCAAGTATTGAATGAACCTATCAAACAGATCATTTCAAAGATATAACATGTATATTTAAAAGCCTGTTACTTCTTTGATGTATAAATCTTGCTTTGTGGACCTCAGATAACATTATAAATTAATAAAATAAAATAAAATGAAATGAATGAATGCAGTTCATGACCCCTTTAAAGGTGATTAAAGTGTATTTCATTCTTTAAGAATGTACTTCATTCAAAATATGTTGCTTTGGTTTAAAGTCTATATAAAATCATATTATATTTATCTCACATAAGTATTTGGTCCTCCATGGACTTTGACCTTGATTTTATTTTTCTCTCTTCTCAAGACATGTTATTCTAGTTATGCAGTACATTTAATGTCCCCATCAAATACATCTAAATATATTTAGATAAAATATTAAAGTTTATTATTTGAGCAGATGGTGCTATTTTTGTAATGTCCCCGGTGCTGCTTCTAATGTGGAAAAAAAAAAAAAAAAACCTGGCAATTTATTAATAAATATTCCAGGTGTTTCTTCATTTTTTTTTTTTTTTTTTTTCCCTTTCTCCAATCAAAATGTTTAACTCAATTTGACGCTCTCCTGTTATTGAACTGTCAGTCCCTCACTAAGCAATGGCTAACTTTAGCTCTTTGTTGTTATTCTGTTAAATGTATTCTGCTTTCCGTTAATCATCTTGATGGGTGTAAATGAAGTTATAATTAAAACAATTTAAGTCCTTTAGCTTGACTATACAGCATATTTCTAAAAGTCTGTCAAAACCTTTTAATGACATTTTTTCCTTAAATTACAACACAATCCTGTTCAATTTCAGTTCAAAATGTTCGACCCACCTACAGTCCTGAAGTCCATTAGACGAGCCATCTTCCCTCTTCGGCTCAGTTGAACATAGTTACAGAGAAGAGATTTGAAGGAGAGAGAAAGACAGAGAAGAAAGTTTGATTGAGTGTGACACATTTCATAATTCATCACAGTGGGTTACATCATCTGAAAGCGGGACGAGCCCTCCTGCAGTAGCACTGGACACCTGAGGAGGGTGATGTTGCTCCACAAGCTTTTGATTTCTGCTCTGGCTTTGACTCTTCAGATGGGTTTGCATGTTACAGCTCTGGCTGCATTGCAACGTATCTCTCCCTCATTCCCTCTGTTCTCAACCCCCTCATTTGTCAATAATACAAATATCAAAATTCATAAGAATCAGGAAGCTGAAAGAAGCATGTAGCTAGAAATACCAACACGAGCCCATGTGATATTAACCAGGAGTTCAAAACCCTGGGGTGGTTTGGTATTCACTAGCACTGAGTCAGTAGTATAGAGCGATGTTCCCTCATAAATAGAAGGAAAAACAGCGTGTTTGTGCACGGAACAGCACAGCAGAAAATGGCTTGCAATAATATAAGCATCAGAATATGAGAAGTGATTGATTCATTTTCTTAAATTATGTATTTTTTTTTTTATACTTTATTTAAAGATGTATTCAAACATTAAAAATTGTTTCTCTTTATTCTGTTTGAAGTTTGTGGATAACACTGTATTTATTGATTTATTTATTTAGTTAGTTAGTTGCCTTTTATCAATTGTTATAAATGACCGTCACCTTTTCTTTATGATTATTCTAACGGGGCAGACAAGACGTGAGACGTGCGGATCCATTTTCTGAGCTTTATTTATAAACATGGTCATAAAGCAGGCAGGGTCAATAAACAATGGCAAACAGGTATGGTAAGGGCAAGACACAGAGTAATCCTAAGGCAAGCGTGGGTCGACGATCGGTGAACAATATCCAAAGGGGCAAGGCAGAGAGATAATCCAGGTACAAGAGCAATAATCCCAACGAGGTGCAAACACAGTCCGAACGGCAAGGCAAAGGGGGAAAATCCAGGAAACACGGGCAGGTATCAAATACGGGAAGATTAACAAGGCAAGGCAAAACTAAGATTACTGAAAGGGCTCTGTAATGTAGCTACCGCTATGAGAGTGATAAACGCTAGACAAATACTGGAACTGAAACAGAAACACGGAATGGCACGGTAAAGCAGCTAGCGCTAGGGGAGAGCTAAACGCAGATCAATACTCGGCAATATGACTGAGGAAGTCCATGGTTTAAGTAAGCTGAGTAATCAGTGCAATCAGCTGTGTGTGTCAGTGGAATGGATTATGGGAAATGTAGTCTTAGGTAACGTGCAACAGTTAGTGTAGTGCAAGAGTCCATGTGATGAGCGAGTGACCTCTGGTGGTGAGTAAACGGAAGTGCATAGACCAGGATTCGTGACAATTATGTAATAGCCACCCAGGTTATTACTAGTTACTGTCTAAAGTTGTTGGTTGTTCAGTGAGTTGTGGTCAGTCAAGATATTTCTGTTGTAATTTATTGGTGCATATGAGTCAGTTTATAGTCAGTTTTAATACATTTTAAAGAGATCTTATTTCAGTATTATTCATATAGTATTAATATTATTCATATAGTATAAATATTTTGAATTTCCAGTTTATTTTAATTAAGTTTTTATTATGCTTTTGTCATTGTTATTCCTTTAAGTTTCTGTATAGATTCAATTAATTTTAATTCACTTTATAATTTTAGTACTACAGCTTAAACACAATTTAATCAGTTGCCAAAGCATTTTTTAAATGTACAATTTACGTTTTTCAATCATTTATTAATTTATTTATTTTGCATTTCAGCTTTATTTCAATTGCCAATGACATTTAAAAAAAAAAGTTTTAGTAACCACGCCAAAAAAAAAAAAAATTCTCGCTCTTTTAAAAATTGCCATTCTTTGTCATTCTCATTAGAGAATGTTAGCCATGCAAAACCCAAAAAAGTTATGTTGCTGTAGTAGTCCTTCTACAGTTTTTAAAGTACAGCAGTTGCAAAAATAGCATGTTTAAGTGTCAGAATTTGATTTAAATGGTTTAACAAGCCTGAAGACAACCCATCTGCGGTGTTTTACAGTACCTTGAACCTTTTAAATGTGCCATGAAAGGAGAAAGAAACAAGGAGATGCTGGAAACCGTTGAGGTTTGAACTGTATATCACATGTAAACAGAAACACACAAACACACATACACAGGACCTCCAGCACCTCCCCAAACGCACCAGCTCGTGACTGAAATATATTTCTAGCTGGTCATGGGTGTAAAATCCATTCTCAGTGTGCCTCTATACAGCCAAGGTAAACATTCAGTCATGTGAATAATTAATAGCTGTCTAAAGTGTGCTGCCAGCAACATACAACCACTGGAAAAGCCTGATTCTGCTGTGCGTGTGTGTCAAAGAGAGTGTGTGAAAGATGTTTAAATGTCTTAAGGCACTTGTCATAAGTTTGTGTGTTGTGATGTTCAGTTCACTGTGATTGGTCGCAATGCATGCTGGGAGCTTAAAAGTTGGATGATACTGTAAATTATTTGCTTTTAGAGGAAACATAAAACAAGCTGCTGTGAAATCTGTTTACTGCTGTTTGCTAAAGTGAGCATCACTACCAGTATTGATTTGAACGAACCCTTACAGTAACTCCAAGCATTAAGTTTCCATTTTATGGCAAGTAATTCCTGCATTTTGCGCTGCGGACATGAATGATACCTCAAATCATGTGGCTTGTTGAGGAGAGATGTGCTGTTGCTTTTCTAAATGATCAGACTTGCATGGAGGAGGAAAATAAAATGGGGAAAAATATATTTTTAGATATTTTTATTTAGCTTTATATTTACTTCAGTTTGTGATTTTTAGTACTTTTAAAGGGTTAGTTCACCCAAAAATGAAAATTAACCCATGATTTACTACCCTCAAGGCATCCTAGGTGTGTATGACTGTCTTCTTTCAGATGAATTCAATCGGAGTTATATTAAAAAATGTCCTGGCTCTTTGAAGCTTTATAATGGCAGTGGGCGGGTGTTTCTGTTCAACAGTCCAAAAGAAGACCAATAAAACGCATCCATCCAGTAAAACATGCCTCACACGGCTCCGGGGGGTGAATAAAGGCCTAAAAAACCGATGCGTTCTTGTAAGAAATATATTCATATTTAAAATGCTATAAACATTTTTCTCTCACTTCCGCTAACTGTCATACTTGCAAGCCGTTCTGGCGGATGACGTAGGACGTACGTGTTGCACACGCGCCGGTGATTAGTGACGAATGCGGAAGCGCGAAGGAAAGAGCAAAACAAAACACCGGTTATAAAATTAGAAGTACAAAATGAGGATTTGTCAAGAAAAATGTTTGAGGATTTCGATATACACTAAGATGAGACTGCTTTTCCTTTGCTAAAGTAAGGAAACTTTGCTTCCTTTGCTCCTGTAAACAAACTCGATCCTACATCATCCGCCAGAACGGCTTTCACGTATGACATTTAGCGGAAGTGAGAGAAAAGTGTTTATAACGTTTTAAATATGGATATTTTTCTTACAAAAACGCATGGATTCGCTACAGGAGGCCTTTATTCACCCCCCCCCCCCTTTTATTATGGATGCGCACACTTTGACTACTTTTGGACTGTTGAACAGAAACACCCGCCCACTGCCATTATAAAGCTTGGAAGAGCCAGGACAATTTTTAATATAACTCCAATTGGATTTGTCTGAAAGAAGACAGTCATATACACCTGGGATGCCTTGAGGGTGAGTAAATCATGGGCTTCATTTTTGGGTGAACTAACCCTTTAAATTCATTTCAAGATTTGTAACTTTCATTAGTTTAAATTTTTCATCTAATATTTATATTTTATTTTATTTCAGCTTTATTTAAAAAGTTTAAGAAATGTTTTAGTTTTATAATTTTTTTTTGTAATTTTAGTACTTTAGTAGTTAGTTGCCAGTGCAAGATTTCTATATATTGTTTTATTTAATCCGTATTTCAATTAAATTTATTGTTAATTTTTAGTTGATGATAACAAGAGTGAGTCACAAAAATGCATTAATGTTGTGCCTTGAAACAGGTAATTTCCTGTCAAAACAATGTGCTTCATTTAGATCTGCACCAAGCATTCTTATGCCTTAACATTATGACCAGTGAAATGAAGTATGCACTGTATACTTGAGTGTGGCAGTTATTTTGACAGCAACAATTGTGTGTGTTTATGTGAGCTAAGTGGCAATCTGTACTCCGGCTGAGAGGGGAAATGTAAGTTAATGTCATTGCATTATTAGTGCTGTTTGCTAAGGTAAGCATCTCTGTTACTATTACTCATACTTAGGGTTAGAGATTTGGGATTTGAACAAGGTCCTTATTAAATTCGGGCGCGCAAGTCGTTCTGCACTGTTTGTGCTACAGACGTGAATGACTCCTCAAATCGTGTGGCCTGTTGAGGAGAAGTGTGCTAGTGCTTTCTAAACAATTCGACTTAATTACTTAATAATTTACATGTATTTGGCAGACAGTTTTATTCAAAGTGACTTGAAGAGCATTGAAGGTGTTTGTTATATCAAAATGGAACTGAACCCATGACCTTGTTGCTGCTAGAACGATGCTGTACTAGTTTGTCCAGACAACATTTCACAGACCTATAAAACACGTGGAGACCAGAATGTCCTTAGATTTGAGGGTCAATCACTTAGAACAGGGATTTTCAACCAGGGGGCCTCAGTAAACTTCTAAGGAGGCCTCCAGATGACTTAAAATATGACCAAAACAAGCTTTTTTTTTTTTTTTTCTAAAATCTGAAATGTGTTGCTCTAGGTTCATTTTACTGCACTTTTTAAATGACATGCCCACAAGAGGCGCTATCAGCAATTTTTTTTGTTTCTTCCGTTGGAGATGCGGTTTTATTAAACCACACAGTGTCATGAAAAACCATGTCTGTGTATGCAAAATGATATTGCGTTACTTGTAGCACATTTCATGGCAGTTTCAAAGTGAAATGTCCAGTTTCTGGTGCTAAATAGCACGTTTAATTTACTTTGAAACAGTTAAACGGGACTGTGGCAATGCTTTAAGTTGTTTGTTTGTACAAATCAGGATAGTTCAGAAATGAAATGTCCAGTGAGTGCCATTGAAAGATTAATGTTCAGTTGCTTTTAAAAAATGTACCACCTACATTATAACTGATCCTAAACCTAACCGATGTTGTTAACAAAAGCAAATGTAAGATAAAAATGTAATTGCTGAAACAAGCATGACATTTTAGCTTCCTCATACAAGGCTTTGAGGTATTATGTGGAGTATCCAATCACTCCGCATTGCAAGTGCAATGCTGTACCAGGTGCGCTACAGAGCAAGTTTACCTAAGAAAAGCCATGGTGACGATAATGTGATGCAAACGTTAAAATGTATTCGTTTACACATCGTGCACTATAGTAAAAGTTTTTTGAGGACTGTGCAAAAATAAGCCTCTTTTCATTGACACTCTGCTCCTTTAATCATAATTTGTGTAAAAAGGAACAAAAGTTGTTGATGCTTTATTGTTCATTTCACATGGAAACTGAAATCTATGTATAGGTACATTTTTGCAGAAATATAGGCAGAGTTGTATATTTCCAATGAGTATTGGTTGAAAAATATGGATAGTGCCCTATGAAATCTGTTACTACTAATACTTTTTTTTAAAAATTTTTTTTTTTGTTTGTTTTATTTTTTTTCCTCTGTTAAAAGAACATCTCAAACCACCCGACAGCTTAACAATACTTCAGAAATCCATTTGTGCTTTTTCGTAATCAAGCACATTAACTATTTAGGAGCATCAGTGCTTAGTTTCGTTTAGCACTTAGAATGGATGATGTTGTGCATCGTAGAGCAATCAAAACCTTAGCACTAAAACTTCAACACTCGTCTGTTGAGCGGCTAATGCGTTATTCTTTATTAATACACAAATGAGCTGTTCGTCACATTAAGAAGCCGTGCGGCGGTATATGTGCATTATATTTTAATGGTGACAAGGGAACGATTTTGTCTTCAGAAGCGTGATTGAGGTAGTGTGCTGGATCTGAGCATGTGATGCAGAGGTCAGGGGTTCGATCCCGTGATGGTTACTGATGTCGCCGTCATGAGTGAAGCTCTTAACCTCCGGTTGATCCGGCGGGGCCTGCTCATGTGATCAGAATACAAGGCATCACTTTGGATAAAAGCTTCTTTAGCATAAGTATCCAAGTCTGCCTCATGCTCACCTGTTGTTGCCATGGAAATTGAATGAGAGGGATGCTGTGCCGGATCTGTGGGAAATACGGGGGGGATGGATGGATACGTTTTTCCGGGCATTATGGTAATCAAGGGAGTTGAAGTATGCATCTCTTCTGATTGTTTATATGAATATTTTGTGTGTGTGTGTATGTGCGTTATTTTTTTTCTCTCTCAAGTAAAGTCTGACTGCAAAATGGAGGGAGACCAGCTGCATAGGAAAACAGGAAAGCCACTGCCTGTCGATGTACATATTTCCTTTGAGAGTGACTAGGAAGTGTTTATCCGTTGCATGTATGTATGTATGTATGGGGAAAAAAAAAAAAAAAAAAGTGTGTGTGTGTGTATATATATATATATATATATATATATATATATATATATATATATATATATATATAATATAATTAAATGATATAATAATTATTTAATAATTAACATATATATATGTATGTTAATTATTTAATAATTATTATATCATTTAATTATATTTTATTATATATATATATATATATATATATAATATACACCACACACACTCACTCACTCACTCACACACACAATTTATGTATACAGTCAGTCAGATTGTTATTCTTACAAATCAGTTTGGATCGTAAGATTTTTGATGTTTTCTCCCGTCTCAGTTTAATTTGAGCTTTTTGTGGGGTGTTTTTTTTTTTTTTTTTTTTTTTTTTTTTTTTGTGTAGGCTGATAATAGGTCAATTTTATATTATGGTAGTTATTTTTTAGTATGGGGCAAGTCTGACAAATGGTAGGAAGGTGTAGTGAAACCTGTTTGGAAACAGTCAAAGTGTTTTTGCTATTCTCTTTAGTTATAAAGTTTAAGAACAAAATCAGAGTTTTTCTGCATGGGATCTGAAGTGGTGCTGGGGTTCAACTTTATGAAAGGCAGTGAAGGTGTGAAGACGAAGGCCTTCTGCAGTTTTAGGGCGTCGTTAAAAACAAGCTGATTTATGAAGACTGCAGAATAGAGCTGCTGAAGCAGGTTAACTCAGGCCATCACAACGAGCGTTTTATATTTACAAACTAAAACTGAATATTGTGTGCATGTGTCCGTGTGTATGCCTGTGCGTGGCTTTATATACAGTACAGTGTCTGTATTCTGCAACCTCTCTTCACATAAATAATTTCCACAACCTGAGATTTTTTTTTTTTTACTAATTAGTCTGAGGTGTGAATTCGCTAACCATTTTTTTTTCCAGGATCTTAATTAGACACCACCCACAATCCAGTTTAACCAGGCACTGAAATAGTAGTACTTATCAGACACGCCTCCTTTTATGTAAATGAGGCTCAATGTGCTGAATTCAGAAATGCTGTTTGCCTGACTGTTATATTGTTACACTGAATCAACTGCAGAAAGCTGACATTAAACAGATTTTGATTTAAAAAACAATTTGTGTACCTTTTCTGTTAGTTATGGCTGCAGTTATCTCCTCAAATGATAGATAAGAGCTTTATATAGTTTTTTTTGCAATAATAATATAGCTTATTTTTGTTATATATATATATATATATATATATATATATATATATATATATATATATATATATATATATATATATATAATATATTATACACACACACATATACATTTAGCTATCTGATCGTAAACTTAAGCCATATTTATATTATAAGTCTCCGATATCCATTTTTAATTGTTCTTCTTTTCGCACAATAATAACATTCATTATGTATGTAATTATATTATTTAAAAAATAAAAACAAATTGATAGAGGATGTAAATAATATAATAAACCAATCATTTATCTGTGAACATCCTTGTTTCCTGTGTAATAATTGTAATAGAGATGTTCTGTGGAGAACCACCATGTATTGGTAGCCCCAGTATTGTAGCAGCGATATCTGGTTAATAGAAAACTGCAAATATCTGTAAAAATATTGGTAAAATTGATTGTTGTTCTTTCTCTAGTCATAACCAGGCAAGTATCCAGCAGATAGATGAACGGTGTAGTTGTACTTGTGAGCGCAGCTCAAAAATAAATAAAACTATAAACCATAAGAGAAAAAACTGAAATGTCAGCAGTTGAAAAAGTCTTAAATCAGTTCTCGTTGGCCAAACTCCATAAAGGCATTTTTTTTCTCTCTGTGCAGTAGCTCGGAGGTTTTTGACCCATGGATGTCACGTTCAGTGGCAGTCACTGACTTGGGTTGCTCAGTTAGAGTGACAGTTGGCATCACAGTGGTCTGTCTGACAAGAGCCGTTGTTGTTGAACAGCTAAATTTATGGGGACGGTCTGCCATCGGCAGTGTGGATGTAGTTCCCTATTTCTTCCGCTTCTGTATGATGGACTGCAATGAGCTCCGAGGTTTGTTCATGTGACCTTTGAAATGGTCTTGTGTCCTTCCTTCCCAGATTTGTGCTGCATTCTAATTATAATCTTTAATAATATTATCCTAATTATAATACCTAATAATAATAATTCTATTACTGATTTACTGTATTTTTATTTAATTACAAAAGGTAGGAACATTCTCAACGTTTTCTAAACATTTTAGTTGTATATATTTTTGGCCATTTCTTTTGAATTATTATGGTGTAAAATACTGTGTATCAGACTAGTAGGCCTATTTGTTCAGTTTGGAATCTGTAAGGCGCTGTATGTTTACTGGTACTTTGGGTAATATATATATATATCTCTTTAAAACTGATATTTTGGCTGACGGTGTGCACACATTGAGAATGCAGTTCCTCCAAGGCCACCTGGGTTCTGTGAAAATCAATTTTTGCTCTATCTGCCTGAAGTGAAACATAATGCCCACATAAGCTTACACACCGAATAGCAGCCCGCTCTCTCCTCCAGAATGGACATGTCACCTGAATAATTGGAAGTGACCCATTTGAGGCCTGATGGTGACGGAGAGCGCTCGGGGTCGATGCTACTGTTCGATGGCACTTCCTAGCAAAATCCATCTCCATTTCATGCCGGCTCAATGGAGAGATCCGCTTTCTCTGTATCTGTACTCGTATTCGCATACTGTACTAGGATTTTGCTTAATGCATTTCACAGTCCTTTTGCTTATGCATAATACTGCCTCTTGACACCGAATTTAGGGCAGAATTCCTGAGGACAAATTAACGTTCATATTGGGTGAGAATAAGACGGCATACATCATGTCATGAAAGTTGTCACCTCAAACTCTGCGTCGCTTTTGCTGTATATCAGTGAGACAGACTGTGAGAGTGATTAGACAAAACACACAAACAAGCGATTAGTCTTCCATTCTGAATGCTTTTAAATTATGCAAATGAAATGATTATGGCTGGCGCCGTTTGTATTATTTTCCTACCATCCCATGTGTGATATTTGTAGCAGATGTTTGGTACGCCGCCATCGGAAAGCATTTCCAACTTTTCACGTTGAGACTTTTAATGGGTTTCTATTCAAGTTATTGTGTTATAGTCAACGGCTAAATGGGTCTGATTTACTTGCAAGCACAATGAGTTGTTTTGCTAAGTTTACCCTGTTCAAGGCTAAATGAAAATTCATAATTTGATGTTTTATAGCTGCCTTTTAAAAATCATTAAGCCTGTTCACTGCTGACTCAGTCTGTTACTAAGGTTTGCGTTTAGTGGCCTCGTTCATAGATACGACTCAAAATTATTTATTTACAACATTTATTGTTTTTTAACATTTATTATATTTCAACATTTAAGGAAAGAAAAAATTCAAAAGTGTGCATTTATTTATTTACAAGAAGGTACAATTATTTATTTACAAGAAAACGTGTGTGGTGACTATTATAATAATATTATTATTATTATTATTATTATTATTATTATTATTATTATTATTATAATTATATAATTGCCTGCCGGATGCACTGAAGCTGTTATTTCCGAATTTGCCATTCGATAATAAATCATGAATTGATTAGTCGTGACTAGTGATGTAGTTGTTATTGTACTAATTTTTGCATTTAGGCAATTTAGAAAGTATAGTTTTGTTAAATCCTGAGTATTAAAGTCATGTGAGAGACAGAGAGATATCAGGGCAAAATAAAGAGACTGAAAAGGAAAATGAAAGTGAAGGTGCATTTCAAGAGAGACCTTTTAATTATTTTGCATGTCCCCAGCCTAAGGATTTAAACCTTTTTTCATGTGATGGCCATACAAAAAATAAGGTTGTCTGTGTTTCAGAATATGTTGTGGGTGTATGAGATGGCCTGGATGAGTGTGGGATTTCCCTGTGTGTGTGTATATATATATATATATATATATATATATACACACAAGGCAAATCTTTTGGTAAACATGTTTGGATAATGTATTACCACAAAACTAAGAGGAAACAAATCTGAAAAAATATTTCCCATTAAGAATTTTTTACGGTGGTAAACAAACAAATAAATATTAAATTATTAATTTTTATTTATTTATTTTTTTTAAGAAATGGGCTATAATAATGGGAGTTATTATAGAGGAAATGTTAGGAAAATAAAATCATTTTGCTTTGTGTTAATACAGATACTACAATGACTGAACTTTTTGTACTTGTAATAAGAGTTTAAAAAAAATCCTGCATCTTTTGCTTTATTATCTGGCACTCGTGTTCTTGCATGTGCGTTTTCATTTTTTTTTTTCATCCTTCATTCTGTGTTCTATTTTGAGTTGTTCAGCTGAAAATCCTTGGTGAGCAAATTTATTGTAATTTATTTATTTATTGTTGGTTGCATATTGGCCCAAGTTTCTGTTATGATGGATTCTAGATATGTTTTTTCCCCCCATTTTTTTGTAATAGCACACTTCTCCTCAACAAGGAGTTATAGAATGTCACTCTAACCTCTCGTAAACAAGAATATAGTCACCCTTTCCCATCAGAATCTGCCATATCATTCGACATGATCGTTGACAATAATAGTCTCTCAAAAGAACTTTTAGTGTGTAAACCACACTTGAGGAAGTTCATGGTGCTTTTCAGACGCCCAATATGTACTTGTCCCGTATGTGCGTCTTTTGAAACTAGTTTTTTCTCTGTAACGTCTTAAATGCGCTCGTGCTGTGTGTGATACGGTCACAAATGACTGTGCTCGGTTTGAAGCCGTGTTTAGAGGCACACGTGAGAAAGGGCAGATAACACTCATTTGCCATTAAACGCAGCATGTGCTCACATTACCATACCCATGTCACTGAACACAGCCGATGCCAGTTTAAAAGCATCACGGAGGGCATGTCAAATGAGGATGCACAGATTACTGAATCCAGTAATTGCTGTATCCAGTAATTGGTTAATGCGACACCGAAACAACAATGGCACAGTGAAAGACTATTAATAGACTATTATAGTGTACTGTGAGTATTGGGATGTGACAACACACATGGGAATGGCGGTGCGAATGCTCAGAGAAGTTCTCATCTGTACAGAGCAAATGGAAACAGACAGGTGCTAGGTGACAAATGCTTTGGGGCATGTTTACATGTCGTCCTGCAGGAATCTGAAACACAAGCACCAGTCCAGTGCTGCTGAGAGACAGATGGGAATGATTGAATGAAATGTAGCTGCTGTTTGTGTTGTGAAAGAATTAAAGCTCTGTAAACTACACTTACATTATATGACATTACAAACTCTCATGGCAGTTCGTAACTGTTTTATGTTTTTGTGGATTGGTGGTTAATACATGTGAATTTGAATGATCTCATTTGTACATTTACGATCTGCTTACACTCCACTGATGGTTAGGAATGGACCTTTATTCTTACTTTTTTTTTTTTTTTTTTCTAAAAATCATATAAAAATGATACTTTTACATAGGAATCAGACTGTACAAATCTATTCAAACTCACCATTTGTAAAACAGTTACATTTTTTCACAAGATCAGTTTGGATTGACTGATTTTCTTATTATTTGAACCTATATTAAGGATGCGGCGTTGCTAGATCTAGATTGTTGTGAGACAGTGTTTTACAACAATAACAAAAAAAAATGTTTTTGAAAAGATCATGACTTTGAATTCAAAGGTCATGTGTGGCAAATTATTACAATGATTTTTAAATTAATAAAACATGGCAATTATTTTCATACAAAGAAAACATTTTATGAGGGCACATTTCATTGGTGAACATATCTCGATCATATTACACCATAATCAAGAGGGGAAATAAAATTGTATTTTGCAATAAGAAAATTTGGGCTGTTTTTAGGACCATTACATGCTCCAATGCTTATTTTTGGTGATGAGTTTTTGGCTCAAGGTCTGCATTTACAGTCACACCAGAGCCAGTGTTCAACTGGGATTAGGACTTTTTTTATGCAGACCAGTCAAGTTCTCCCACACTGACTCAATCAATCATTTTCTTTTTGAACCTTGCCTTATACACAGAGGCATTGTCATGTTAGAATAGAAAAGGGTCCTGTCCAAACTGTTGCTATAATATTAGAAGCACACAATTTCCTAGAATATCATTATATGCTTTAACATTAAGATTTGTACTCATAGAAATTACTAAAGTAGTCAAACCTGTTCATTAGAAAGGGGCGACCCAATACTTTTGGCAATATAGTGTATTTGCATGTGATTCTCCCATGAATATATAAACATTAACAAATCATTGATTGGTTTATGTTTTACAAAAAAAATTCCAGTCTCTGTTCTTTTTATACATTTATAATAAGAATTAAAAAATTCCTGCATCTTTTGCCTTGGCACTCGTGTTCTTGCATATGCTTTTTCAGGCCTTCGTTGTTCTACTTTGGGTTGTTCAGCAGAAAATCCTGGGTGAGCAAATTTATTGTTATTCACACATTGCAAATCTGCCCGGATAATAGATAACACCAGTTTAAGCCCAGGCCTAAGCCTAAAAATGATTTTCAGGGCAGAATCATCAATTATAGTGTAATTTAATGTAGGACGTGGTTTATTGTGTGGCTGGAGTCCTGTAAACCAGCTATCAGGAACCAGAGGCAGGCCTACATTTGCAAATCTCTCCGGATCATGAAAAAATGCTGGCTGACTTTGCTCGCAAAATGCAATAAATTAGATGTCATACGGTACTCGAAATACACTGTGACTGAAAGTGTCAAGAATGCAACCATTTGTGTCTCACGGACAGCAGTTTTCTGTTTTTCTTGTCTTCTCACTCTATTTTCAGCCT
The DNA here is from genome assembly GCA_021397915.2 of Tor tambroides. Classification (NCBI taxonomy): domain Eukaryota; kingdom Metazoa; phylum Chordata; class Actinopteri; order Cypriniformes; family Cyprinidae; genus Tor; species Tor tambroides. Next base: position 4,584 of record JAFVLL020013136.1, on the reverse strand, counting down.
GACCCGATTTGAGTCTCTTTTCCGAGTTACCCAAGTGGCTTCGCTTATTCTGAAAAACAAATCTCAGCCCTCAGACATGCTTTATGCATTGCTGCAGACATGAACCGAACGGCGGGAAAGTGTCAAAATGCACCCCGGCTAAGAAATGAATGGAGAGGCGACTGTAGAAGATAGCAGGCAAAAGCGTGCACGCTATTAATTATTTTGTATTCTGCTTGACCACTGCGTATCGATTTGCGAAATGAATCGCCAGCTCGGAAGCTCTGAGAGCTTGACACAGAAGATTAGGAGAACGTCAAAACCGTGTGTGATCTGTGAGGCATGAAGTTTGAAGATGTTAACAGCAGTTTTTCAGCAAATAATGTGCAGTCCACCTATCGCTCATCGTCAGGATCTTGTTCCAGGAATGATTTCCGAGGCTTGTTTTGGCCCAGCAGTCTCTGGGACGAGGAACGGGGAAGCTTTGCTAAGAGGTCACCGAGCTACACGCATTCATGAGGAGATAAAGTAAGATTTTGAGACAAGGGCGACTGCCACTGTGGAGGGGCCACGGCTATGAATAGGATCGCACTGCCACAGGAGTATGAAGAATGCTTTGCTATAATCAGTTTTTGCTCCCATGGTGCAATGCTTATTTTGTGCAACCGAGGCATTAATCCAGCTTATGCTGTTGTGAAGATGTGGGGGAAATGTCCAATTGTCACACATTTTACTCCAGTAGATATTTCTCAGATTCCACATACTTTAAAGTTTTGGCTGTAAAGCTAATGAACATTTATAGTGCTATTACCCAAGAAAATTTTTCTCACCTTTTTCCAATATGAGGAAATATGGATAGGACATGTTTTTTTTTTCTGTTAATATTATAGCGTTTATTAAAACTAATGAGAGTGGAGTGAGAATTATTTAAATTTTTGTTTAGGATTTAGACTGTATGTATGTATTGGTTGGTTGCATCACATAATACATAACTTATTTTCAAATTCATCATTGCTTTTCCATTCATTTTTACAGACAGGCAGATAGATAAAATACAAAACAAATGAAATGGTAAATTTAAAATATAAAATACCAAACCATTATTTTAACCAACAAATACCACAATTTAGTAAAATAATTGAATTCGTAAAGCTCACAATGCACGTGACAACTTGCCCCAATGTACAGTTGGCTTTTGTCTTAAAGTATGCGAGGGTCATTTTACTGTGATCATATGTTACACAACGGATAATACAAAAATATGTTGATATTTTAGTGTTGAAAAACAGAATTCACAAAAGCAGGCTTTTCTATCATTTGTGACAACTAGCCCCAGTCTGCTCTATATCAAGAACATTTATTAGAGAATCGAAAATGCATCACGAAAACTTCATGGGATTGTATTTATGCTGCCTTCACATGCTATCAGAATTATCGTAAATACGAGTTTCCTAATCAGAAATTGGACGAGGTGAATGGCCTCTCAAGTCATATTTACTACTCGGAAATTCAGAAACAATTTTGATACCAGAGTTTCTGAGTTGGGCGGGTCACAAACTTCAAACATGGTGGTGGGGACAACCATTGCTGCTGTCAAAGCTGTTCTCACAGCAACTACATCCCTTTGTCTTGTCGCTAAAGTAGTGTATTTATAGGCTAGATATGAACGATCATTCGAAGCATATTGTATGTTTTATAAGCAGTGAAATAAGCATGTATTTGACCGAAATTCCAGAATTGTCAGCAAACTGCATGTATAGTGCGGTGAATGTTTATATGATTGTCAACCAATGGGATGCTACATTTTATTCTTTCCAACATTAAAGCACTTGAATATGACAAGCTCGTAATCATGACTTCATAAGTGGGAAATAGGAAATTTCCGATAGCACATGAAGGCAGCATTAACCTCCAAGCCAAAACACATGCTGGATGCTAGTCGTGCGATTTTAGAATGATAAATTTAACATGGGCTATTTCAGATATGGGTTAATATTTCATATTTTCCTCACGGATGGAGTGTAAGAGTTAATAGTACGAGAGGACAAACTAACACACACACACACACACACACACACACACACACAGACAGACACAGTTTTAAAGTCTGCTACCTGTGGTTTGTGTTTGCAGTTATTTATCACTCAGTGTTTGCAGTGGAAGGGCAAAGGCTTTGTTTATTTCAGAAATGGAAAATGCCGTGGAAAGATTTGTCACTGTGTCACGGTCAAGGTTGAGTTTAAGAAGAAGCACAGCTTACTAACATGAGCAGCATGCTGTGATATGTGGCCATATGTTTACTGAAGCTGCTAGAATGTGATTTATCACTCGTAATGCACATAAATCTACGGAAAAGACATTTTTAAAGCATGTTCTTTTATTTTTAAATTAGTAGAGCACTGTAAAAAGATTTTTCAAAGTTGTAAGTAAAACCAAGATTATTAGAGTGTTTTACAAGAACATACTATTTCATTTTTTTCGTATTTTAAAATTTTACATTTAATTCCATGTGTTACTTTACCATTTCTTTGTATTTACTTGTGAAACTTACTAACAATTTCTTAAAATAGAAAATAGTTTCTACATTATATTTATTTTTTTAATTTATTTATTTTTTCTTCAGTGAGGTTAGGTTAGCAAAAAGTTAGGTTGGAGGCATTTATAACACCTTTTCCTTTTTTATAACTTTCTTCATTACTGCTATGAAGATTTATTAATAATAGTTTTCTCTTTAATATGGTAATTATTTTTGTTATTTAGAATAATTTGCATTAAAGCATTAGTGTAGTATTGGTTAATTCATTTTACGAAATTATACTGATCAGCCATCAGCTGGTTATTTTTTTTTTCTTTTTTCATAATTCTCACTATTTCTCCTGACCTCACAGCCATGGTATAATCTTAGTATGGTATTAGAATTTCTCATTTATATTAACTTTAAACCAACAACTTACAGATAAAATATAGTGTAAGTGTGCATTCAGAAGGAAAAAATATTGAACATCCGAGGAAAAAAAAAAAAAAAAAAAATCACTTTCCGAGCACAAAAAAGCTTTCTTCCTGAATGTCAGGGTTAGATCTTATTTAAGTTATGTAACTTCTCATTCATTTGTGCTGGCAGTATGAAATGAGTACATTAGCATTTAAACCCACATAACCTTGAAGATTTTCAACATTTTAAAAACACCATGCAAAACCCAGGTGCTGCTCTAAAACGTGGCCACCGCCTTTGCTCGCCATCCACTTTGTTAGTGACAGAAATGTGTTCCCTGAAAAACAAGAAGTAGAAATGGCACACTTTTAAAAGGCAAACCCCATACAGAATACACAAACCTCTCAAAACCATATGTTCTCTTACCATGAGTTATCAGTCTCAGGGTGGCATGCTCATGTCTTTCTTGATGCTTCATTGCAGTTGCCTTTAAAAAACAAATACAAAAGATGCAGTAAATCTTAAATTCCATTAAAAACTATAACAAACTAATACTAAAACTAGAAAGGCAGCTATCCATAAAACTAGTTTAACCTAGCTAACATCCGATTTTTTTTTTTTCTCAGTAGGCTACTGGCCAACATTAACTAACACCTGAACAAAATTTCACATTAGTTAAGTTAATGTTAATATAAGAGAAGCGTTGCTCGTTAAAAATCATTTTAATTCAGTAATTCAATAAGCTGACAAAAGTCGATTGAAACGGCAGCGCAGTTTACCATCTTAAAGTTTGTTACCGCCATGATGACGGGTAAATGTTACTAGGTTAAACTGGTGTGCAAAATCTGACAAAAGCTCACAGACAAACGTACACGTATTTTTACCTTGCTTGCTGGTCTTATCCTCTCGTGCGGTGTGTCGACACACAGCGCAGATGTTCTCTGGAACTCTTCCACTCTCGCGGGTTCATCCCCGGGCAAAACCCGCGGCGCTGCCCCGCTGGATCTGTGTCTTCCTCGGATGCGAATGGTGCGACGCGACAAAAAGCAATAACCCATTATAATCCGTGATACTATGTACAGTGGATGCGGACAGTAAACTGATGCCCCGGTATGCGCTAGCGCTGTTTCTGACACGAAGGCTATTTGCCAATCATTACAAGTGATACACATCCAGTGTAGACAGTCTCAAGCTTGTGGTGTTGTAGACACAGTGCAGGGCAAATCCTGTCAGTCCAAATGTAAGAAATGAGGAAAATAAAACAACCTCAATGGAATGGCCCCAAAGAGGCAGTTACGGCAAATACAGTAGTATACAGTAATTTAAAAAAAATTCAGTAAGTCTCTGTATGTGGGGTTTGACGTCACAAATTACCATGATGCAAAGGGTATTACAGTTACTTACTGTAAAGGGAATTTGGGCGATATACAGTAAATAACTGTTGAAATTACAGAAATGTCTAACAGTGTATGCATTATAGGAATAAATTACATTTTTAACCTATATTCAAAGAGAAACCAGTTATTTTAAATTGTAATACATTTTCACCATTTTACTGATTTTACTGTATTTTTGAGCAAACAAATGCAGCCTTGGTGAGCAGAAAAGACTTCTCAACTTTATTTTATTTCATTTTATTTTTTCATTTCATTTTATTTTGTTATTTTTTTTTA
>JAFVLL020013135.1:0-10448 GCA_021397915.2 Tor tambroides | reverse complement strand
TGACCAATAAGAAAATGCTATTTGTATCAAAGAAATGTATTAGGTAACCATTCTAACATATACAAATTTGTCTGTGACAGGGCCTGACATTTTAGTGGTGAAATGCGTATAAAAATGTATTTTATTCAATCATAAAAACATGCTGAGATGGGAAGATATGTGTTTCTCATAGTTTAACATGTCCTCCATATGACTCAATGTTCAGATTGAGTCATATGAATAAGAAAAAAATTTTCCCAAGATTTTTACAAGTGGAAATGTACGTTTCTGGTAGAATGTCCCAAAAATGTAATATATGTAATATATGTGCATATATTAAAAGCAGCGGCTATTTGTACTAAGTGCAAATAGCTATAGATTCTGTTTACACTCTGTTAAAATAGCAAGATTTTCTGCTATTTATACTATGTATTGCAAATAGTGGCAATTATCTGCACCTCAGTATTGTAGTACATTATAAAACAGTACACAATAATAACGTATTGAGTGTAAATTATCATTTTAATTCAAATTATTAAATGGATGCCACCTTATTGGGACAATAAAGCCCTCCCTACACCTACCCTAACCCTACCCGATACTTTTATTTTAAACTTTTTGATTATTTCCTTCATTTTTATTGAAAATAAATGCCTTTCCGATGGGATGTAAGATTTGAAAAAGGAGAAAAAAGTTTGGCAAAAGGCGGGTTCGAACTCGGGTCAATAGCATTAAAAAGCATATGCCTTACCATCTACACCACTGAAAGGGATGCTAAATGTGTGTCTTTTTCTAGTGTTCACTAACCCAATCAAACAATGGTGAGCGGAGTTAATGTAAATAGCCTTCGCCAACAAGGCGGGCTATTTGCACTTAATGTAAATAGACACTCCGTATATTAAATTTCCATACATATGTCATATGAAGTAGAAATATATATGAAACCTATTAGAAATTGGAACTCTTTCATGTATTAACACCCCTACAAAAATGTGTGTTTATGTATGTGCAATACATTTTTGCACATATATGTCATGTACATGTATATCCATCCTAAAACCTTTTAATACATGTTGGTATAAGTAAATATAAAAGATAGACATGCAATTAAAAGGGTCTGCAGTTGCAAAATTCACTTTTACATGTTGTTTGAACATAAATGTGTGTTGTGTGTACACATCCACCCTATATAATGATAAAAATCCACCCAGTGGATTCACTATAATAACAATCACTTTCTAATGTCAGGCTGTTCTGAGATTCTTGGCAGAGTGACGTAGTTCTGCACAGACCCCTCCCATGGTTGTTGATTGACACTGGCATTTTATCACAGCTCCGCCCTGAGTGAGCTGTCATCAGTCCGCCATTATTTCTACGCTGGAGCAGGTGTAGACAAAAATGTGTCCTAAGCGATTGAGGTGTTCTGTTGTTGGATGTAATAATGAACATAGCAGCAGTCATTTACTCCTGACATCTGAGCCGCTGAAGACGCAGAGCATTATGTTTGTTTTTGAAGGGAATCATTCCTGATCCAGCTACACCTACAGAAAAAGTGAGGATAAGGTTTTTTTTTATGAATCACTGCAAATCACTTTTCCTAATAATGTGCTAGTTAGCAAGTTTCACAATGAATGCAGCTAAAGTTTACTGTTTCATGAGAACTTCTCATCATCCCACGGAAGAGAGGACAGGGTGAGCAGAGCTCACTAGCATTTAAAGGGAATGCACCGAAACAGATCGCTGTGAACAGGGCTGTTTTTGACAAGGTAAAAAGGGTGTTGTTTTACACTACCATTGAGAAATTTTAACCAAAGTATGTTATAGATTTTTCATTAAGACCCTAAAGAATCATAACTTGTGGAAAATGGGCATCTAATGACCCCTTTAAAAAATTGCAAAATTATATACTGTATAAGCATACAGATTTTTGTATATATGTTGTTTTAATAAAGTTGCATAGATGAATAATGTAGGTATTATTATCATATGTAAGTATACAAACGTTAAAATGGGGATGTTATATAAATGTATCTTCATCTACCCAGAGAATGTGCATATGTGAATATATATATATATATATATATATATATATATACAGTATATATATGACCTGGTAGGTAACATATATGGCAATATCACTCTTGATGAAGGGCAATATAAGTCATATATTACATTTCTGTGTGGGTAAGAATAATAAAAAAAATATATATATGTAAAAAAGATTGCAAATATGACCGCCAAGGGCATAGATTTGGTTTGAATGATTACTCTGTCATGAAGTGCAAACTGGTTTAGGGAGGTGCACAGTCATGAGTTTTATTTTGTTTTGTTTTGTTTTTGCTACTGGAACTAATGTAAGTTAAATATCCTTATTATGCTATATAAAACAAGAGGACTGCATCATTAAAATATATCAACATGTTTACTGTAAACCACACCTTATGCACAGGAAACTTGCTTCATTTAGAAATAATGATATAATGATATCATCTGATATAAGTTCAGAATTCACCAGACTGCTTCAAACCAGTAGCTAACGCTGTGAAAATTTTTTTAATTCTTAAATATTCTTAAAAAACTTGATTCTGAGACTCAGTTGCTCATGAATGAGACTACACTGGATTCACTAAATGTTTTGAATCACTAAAAAGAATTGGCTGCACTGTCTGTGTTGTTGCAAATCCGATCCAAATAATGGATTAATACATCATTGTCAACAGTAAAATATCATGCACAATTATGTTATATTATGAATAACTTAATTATTATTCATGAGGTAAGCCTTAGCCAGCACCCCATTTCCCCCAAGTGCCCCCATCACAGAGTGACACTCATGTCCTTCACCACAATCCAGACACGTTTTCATCTGTGTCTGGACTGAAAGTGAGTGATGTGACAAATCAGAACTCTCCCATTATAATGTATGAAGCTGTCTAAGTGAGTGTGTCAATTATAACACGCTGCAGACGCCTAGTTGATTTTAATGGAAGAGTTGTAGTTTTGTCACGCCGCAATGCGTCACTTGATTGCGCTGTAGACTGGTGTAAAACTTTAAATAGCATTTAATTGGTAGATTAATCAGATTAATCCACAAAAGGTTATTCAGTTCAAGTATTTTTTCTTTATTAGTAATCGTGAAGCAAAGCATCAGGAAATGCAAATGCTGTTATTAGTGATTAGTATACAGTAGCAGGCCATTTGAAGTAAATTCAAACTTCAGTGTGAGTTTAGTAGCAAAGATTTGTGATAACAGCAAACTGAAGGCTTGACAGCAAAAATAGGCAATTTAACCTCAAAACTGGTTTGAATGAGCACCACCCCCATTTTATTTGCTTGTGAGATAAACATAAGCACTGTAAGCATTTATAAATGTTATGAACACATTTGAGATTATAACATTAGAACTGAATTGTTAAACCTCGCTGTGGCACTACATGACCTGAACACCATGAAGGACGGGTGGTAAAGCAGCTCCAGAGATTCTTGAGTCAGGGTGTTAAACTGAAGCAGCTCTGATAAATATTGTGGGGTGAGATTATGAAGACCTAATATAGCATAAGCTTGCAGATAATACAGTAAGTATCAGCCTCAGACAGGACAGACATGAACCACACACAGTCCACCTGAACAAAACTGTAAAGTACTGGGTTTCAGATTACACAAATATTTTGTAAAGTTCTGTCTGCTTGGATACAACTTTGTGTATGACATGTACAGTGAGTGCTTTTAAGAAAAAACTGTTCAGTTTTTGAATTGTATTGGGGCTCTTGGGGGTCCCCAGAAAAATATGCATAATCAAGCAATCAATCAAAAAAATCAACATTAATCAATGTACTGTTCATAGCCAGCTAGCATTCTTAAAACATTTTGCTAACAATCCTATTAAGCTATGAAAATGTTATTTCTGTTTTCTTATATATATATATATATATATATATATATATATATATATATATCTTTTTTTTTCCTTGGTTATGCAAACATTAAGGGAAAATTCAATTTTAGCATTATGTAATGTTATCTAAACACTGTAAAACAAGATGTTACATTAAAAAAATGTTAGACCAACATCCAACTAAAACAGAAAAACACTTTCCATGAAGGATGTATAATGAACAATATATTGTGCTAGTGTTTTAGGAACATTATTAACTCTTTCCCTGCCTGAGGAATTTTTACGGCTTTCCATGTTTTCACTGTTATCTGGTAGAGGGCGCTATTGCACATCTTCTGAAAGAGTACAGAATCTACAGATCAAAACACAGGCGAAGAAGAAGCAGAAACAAGAAATTGTGTATGTAAGCAGCTGCAACTGTAAAACAATGCAATCATCAAACATTAAAAAACATATAAAGCAAAAAATAAAAAAAAAAATTAAAAAAATAACTAAACTAAACATCTAATATGAATAAAATATTACCAAATGAAATGTTGACCAATGAAGTGCTGTAGGACTGTGCAAGCTTTGGTGGTGTTGGAATCTATGCTCATCATTTTGAATCCGATCCAGATGTAGTCTTTGACAAAAACATGATTTTCTCAAATTGTTGCTTTTTTAAAATTAAATTTACCCATATTCAAGTGTTGATAAGAAGAATGCATTAAGCTATCTATTTATTTAACAGTAGCACTTCTTTTGACATTCTGTATATTCAGATATTCATATAGCAAAATATTCTGGGGGCCATGAACAAAAATTAATAATAATAATAATAATAATATAAATTAATATTATTATTGCAGACTCTAACTGGATCTAACTTGACAGTAGTTTCAGTTGAGAATATTAATAGATAGGTTTTAAAGACTTTCTTGTTTTGACTATTGTTGAGAGTTAGTAATTCACACTTGCAGGGGTTAACATGTTGCATTGGCACCACAACTGATGGGCCCAATATAGGCTCACTGAAAATATGTGCCTCTAAATACATTTCTACAAAACTGGAAAAAAAAAAATCCCTGCAGTTTCCAGTTGAAAGAAACACTAGGGTCCACAGTTTTGATTAATAAAGCCTAATTTTCGCACAATTACTTAACGAATATCATGTTATGAATTCAAAACAATTTTAACATGCTGCGACATTTGAAAACTGATACTTTTGAACGTTACCATCACATATCCAGCTTCATATGTATGGGTTTTTATATTCAGTAGGTTTGTTCGGTAGCTCACGCAATATGGTGTTCGACTTAGCTTGGGTACGAATCCCGTGAAACTATGATTCCACAAAACAGATCAAACCTGTTTATAAGCAAGTTCAAATGGCACGGTTGCATCAACAAATCCATTTTTATACCAGTTTTGCATTTGTTAACACTATCTAATAACTCCCCGGATATTTGAACAATGAACCACCTCAATACATACCTGAAGTAATGTAATAAAAACACAGCAAAATGTGTCTATATCAACATAACAAAAACGTACCAGGGTCATGTATTGAACCCGCATTTTAGCGCCACTCATTGGACGTTTCGCCTTGAAACGTGCAGTAAGGTACGGAATAACAGTGTTACAGAAATGTATTTAGAGGCACGTATTTCCAATAAGCCTGGGTTGGATGTGCCAAACAGTGGAAACCAATCCATGACCCCAGAATAAATGTCCAGCTAGAAAGAGAAAAGACTGAATATTGAGGAGAAAGTAGCAGAGAAGAGGTGAAGGGCACAATCGATTTTGTTCTTGAAGAAACCCAGTTCATCAGAGTCATTACAGTGCAGGGAGTATATAGGGCAGCACAGTACTAAAGCATGCACAGTGAGCCCTATTATCTGAGAGAGCCACTCAAGACCCATTGTGTTTTTAGAAATGAATTACAACAAGCAAAAATTAATGGTACAAGCTTGTATAAATGGGGGCATGTTAAAATAGAGACTCTCATCAGGGCAGGATAACCAAAGAGAGAGAGACACAAAAGCCAGCAGAGGAGAAAATGATTGAGGTCATACTAGAATAATATGTTTAGTTATATTTCAAAGATTGTGAAGCACAACACTAAAATTTTAATCAATCAATTAATCATGCTTCCTCCAATGGGTTTTATTTGAGGCAACATTCTCAACATCTTTCCATCTGACGCGAGCATTAAGCAGGTCTTCTCTGTACATTTTGTGCCAAACATTTTTATGGGGTCAACCTTGTTTGATTTTTGCACTTATTTGCCTGGATGCTTTCCAGTTACGATTTGCTTAGCGTGGGGTGGTTACCAATCAGCATTCATTTTGTCTTCTCACTGCTAATCTGCAACCCAACCCAACCAGCTTGTTTTTTTGTTTGTTTGTTTTTTTTTTTTTTTTTAGTAGACATTCCATCCTTACCACCAGTAGCACGATATCATCCACAAAATCAAGATTGTTGAGCTGTATATCTTTCCATGGGACTGGAAAAGTGCTTATTATTTGTACTTATTATTTACACATTCGTACAGTACACTTTCCTGTTATATCTGAGATAATTTTTCATATGGTAAAGTAACATACACTTAACCAATTATCAGGTTTTTAATGCACCATTTTATATAGTTTTTCCAAGATTTACAAAACTGTAGTAATCCAGTTTAAATAGCGCTTAAATGCAAATGTATGCCCACATAATGAGAAAAAAAAGAAAAAAAAAAACATCAAGAGTGAGATCTCTTTAACATCTCAAATATTTCTCCTAGACAGAAATGATGTTACTTTAAAATCGTATGGAGATTTTTGCTTGAGTCTCCTGCTTCTCAAACTTGTCTCCTGAGACAAAAACACTCTAACACTCTCACAATGGTCTCATTTAAAGCTTTAGAAGAGATCTCAACAACATCACACATTGTGCTCAGATTTTTCTCCTAGTCTAAAGATTCTGGTGGTCTCATATTTGTCTCCTTTAAAGTTTTAGAAGAGATCTCAACAACATCACACACGGTGCTCAGATTTTTCTCCTTAGCTAGAGACACTGGATCTCTCACATTTGTCTCTTTTAAAGCTTTAGAATAGATCTGGTACAAACTGGTAAAAAACTAGTACACTGGTGTTACATTTGTTAAAGCCCAAAACACACTGCACACTTTTAGCAATCCCATAAGATCATTGCATGTCACACTGTGCGACATGGATCTCATAAACTTGGCTACAATGTGTGTGTAGATTGTACGATGATGACACCTTTGACTCGTACGATACGACGCACGTTTGTATAGAAGAATAAACGTCATCAGCATGCGCTAGTGGTAAACAAAAAGAGCATGATAAATCACACTTTGGCAGTTGTAGTTTTTATGTGTCCTGAAAAAAAGTGGAAGTGGCGAAAGAGGAAGGGATAAGAGATTGAGGTAAGCAGTTTTATGTTTTAGTGCCATGATTTCACGTCGCATTTTTATTGGTTGGTCAGTAAACGTGGATCGTAGCAGCAAACACACAGTACGATGATCATGCTGCATCGTAGGCTGTCTTTGGTCGCAAGACCATGACAACAGCTGTCTTTGAATCTCTCTCCCTGTACGACACAGGACCACCGATTAGGAGCCACGATCACAGAAATAGTCACGATTGCTTCAAGATGCCAATCTTTCGTCTGGGACAGCCGAAAATCGTGCAGTGTGTTTAGGGCTTTATACTAAACATCTTGCACTTGTAAGTCCTTTCTAGTGTCTTTGGAAAATGTGGTGTATACAATATACAATGCTGGACATTGAAGATAAATTTAAACATTTAATCTAGTAACCCTTGATATTCTGAAATCAATGGGACATATGAGAGAATCACCCCTTAGTATCCTGAGTGTAGAGTAACTTCTGTCAGAGCCATAGCCTTGTGGACAGCATTGATGTGAAGGCACAGCTGCACCTCAGACAGCATGGGTTCGAATCCCAGCTAAAGGTGTCTTCCTGATCATATTCCCTTCTCACCTGTCCAGTAGTTTCCTGTCTCTACTCCTACTGTCCTGACCATTAAATGTGAAAAACCCCATTGCAATCAAATAAAAAAGGAACCTCTGAGCAGTGAATATCTCTTCACTGTTGAGACTAAAATAAGAAATACATGAGAATCACAACTAAGTCTCCTGAGATAAAAAAGAGCAACCACTGAGCAATAAAATATTCCTGTAATGGAGTCTTGATAGAGATTGCAGCAAGACAATAAATAGATGTTCTACCACATTCTCAGTTTTGACTCTTTTTTTCTCAAATATTTCTCATGTCTCATTTGTGTCTACTTCTATTTCTCCTAAGGAATTTTAGGAGAAACATCTGTAATGCTGTTCGTACTAAAATGAGAGATATATTAGAATCTCATCTAAGTCTCCTGAGCTTAGGAAGAGCAAACGAGCAATAATTTTTTCCTATGGGAGTGCATTGGGGTAAGAAATGAGGTTCGTACCATCTGTTGTTTCTTCCTCCAATACGGTTATGATCTTGTTTCATTCACTCTCATTCTTTCTGTGTATTCATTTATTCATTGATTGACATTTCTCTCTCCTTGTCACTGCTGGTGCTCGGCTTTCTGTTCTTTCTGGACACAAATGCATTGGAGAGCAGGTCAGGTGTGAACACACTCGTGCGACTCCTGCTGCCCGAGGTCTGTGATTATTTCAGCACAGAGCAGCAGGTCGGAGAAATCCAATAGCTCGGCTTTGGGTGACCTTTAAGAGCGCTCCAGGCCTGTGTTCTCTCTACTAGACCTCTGCTGGGATCTTTCAATGTCATTTTAATACAATCACCACCATGGACACGTTCTCAGAACTTTCAAACTGGCAGTCATTAAACCTCTTTAAAGAAACCGAATTTGCATTCTTGTGAATTGGTTAATTTTAGACCTATTTAAAATCAGCCGTTTTAACACTTGGAAATACTTGGAACAGTCGTCTATCCCCGACTGTGCTCACAAGAGTTTCAGTAAAGCTTCAGACTCAATCATAATACCAGGCTATACCTCATTTTTAGTACTGGTACACTTTAGTGCTGTTTTTGACCATTTGGATCATATCATTCTTTTGGGTTGAAATCACTGTGGCATTTGAGGTCATATGCAAATGTGGTTTAGATCTCTTTTATTTGTCAGCCTACTACCATTTTGTTTGTATAATTAATGAGATATCTGATCTTGCAGAGGTAAAGTGCAATGTGCCACAAGTCTCGGTCTTGGGCCCATTTTTGTTCTTCTTACATAGGATTTTTTAGGTGATATTATTGTGAAACATAACATTAGCTTTGCTGTTGTGCAAATAACAGTTTTTTCTCTCCTCAAGAGCAGATGAAGTAAGTTGATGCATTACAGATATTCAAGATGGGAAGAACTACAAACTGGACCAAATGCTTCTAGAAGTAATCTGTTGAACTATTATCTGTGCCTAAATGGCTCCCTACTTATGCCACACTCAGCTGTTAAAGACATGGGAGTAATGCTTGTTTGAGATTTGTCAGCTGAAACACACATTTCTAATGTACTGTATTTATTTCAACTAATATAATGGTAATACTGTATTCCCTGTGCTTTTGCGGGTGACTCAGAGAACAGAGCAATCAAAACTGTAAAGTAAGAAAGTTTGAAAAAGCATTCTTGTCCTTGTTCTAATTTGAGGGTTACTGTTTATTCAACATTAGTAATCCAATAAATGTAAGATGAGTCATCAACTTTAATGGGTCAGCATTTGGAGGAAAAACACATTAACATCCTCTTCAAAAGAATCTGAAGCGTGGGAACTGGATCTCTTTTCTGATGCAATCAAACGTGTTGCGAGGGCATAATTTCTGGGGCTGGGTGTTGAGAGAAAAAGATTTGTCAACAGACGCTCTAATGCATCAAGAGCGTTTTTATTTTCTTAGAGGGCACACGGAAAAACATAGTAATTATAGTGATAGAGTAGCTTCTTCAAAAGTAAGTTAGCTACACAAAGGAACTACACACAGCTATGGAATATATACAGTTATTTGAATAGTTATAATGTTTAAAAGCCTCAAACTGATTGAAAAACATACTGATAAACAGCAGAATTTAGCAGCAGCCAGGGAAGGAGGGGTTGTATCTGCAGTCAGCTGGTTTAAACCGGTGTCAGTCACAGCGTGAGCTGATGTTTGTCCTGTTCTTGTCCTCTTCTGCTTCCTGGGATATTAATTTCTGTATCTGTCTGATTTGCACTCATTTGTGACAAACAACAGAACACCAGTACAACATATTAAGCATGCAGCGCATCTGCAAAACAGAACATTGCTATGAAACATGGATAGTTCTGACTCTAAATGCTTAACAATAAAAATAATATAGATTTATGTTATGTCGTTTAACAGCTTATAAGGACAAAGTATTAAACATATAGGATGGCACACTGGTTAAATGGGAAATTATGAGCATGCTAATTGCGAAATTGTGATAAAGTCACATTGTGATAAAGTCACAGTGATAGAACGGAGTGGGAAGGCCTCAGGATACCTCGTGGCGTAGTCGCTGACTACCAGGATGTAGCGATGTCCAGCACTGCTCTTTTCCAACGG
>JAFVLL020013133.1:0-28772 GCA_021397915.2 Tor tambroides | reverse complement strand
TTTTTACATAAACCTGTACGGATTTTACTAGTTGAGCTTTTCCTGAACATCTTTCCAAACTGAAATATATTGTTTAACTTTTAAGCTTTTTTGTTGTTCAGATATTTTGCAGAGTATCTCTATTTGTTAACCAAAGAAGGTTACATTTTTTTTAAAAAAAGTTTAAGTATTACAGTTGTTTTAAAGCTAAAGGCTAAACTATTCTATGTTTGACTCAAATTGAAAGAATAACGAGTTTAATTTCTATTAAGGTTTATATGGATTTTAAGATGTAGCCTAATTAGCGATTTGAATAATTAAGTTAAATATTGAGTAACTAAGTTACTTTTCAGACAGAGTAATTAGTAAAATAATTTAAATACAATATTGATGAAGTAATTAGTAACTGTAATTAATTACTTTTTGAAAGTAACTTACCCAACACTGATCACAGGAATACATTTTATTTTAAAATATATTAAAACAGAAAACAGTTATTTTAAATAGTAATGACATTTCACAATATTGCTGTTTTTACTGTATTTTTGCTCAAAATGATTTCAGCCTTGGTGAGCAGAAGAGACTTCTTTCAAAAACTTTTGAATGATTATGTATATAAAATAAAATGAAGTTGAACATGTAGTTTGCGTGAAACAACAAAAACTATTCTTTATAAACACTTATATAATCAATTTTGAAGATATGAACCAATCAGAACTCATCTCTGTAACAGAACTGTGCTTTCATTAAAAGAACAATCTCTCCACAGGTTACAGGAAAGAAAAGGGTTAGCTGGATTGATCCACACAGCGAGTTTTGCTGACTCACCCTCGGACCAGACACCTGCTGATCAGCATGAGCTGTGGTTACATGACAGAGCAGGTGTACGTTTGCGTGTTTGCATGGACATTCATGGGAACAATGGTGATACATAATGATGGTACCTTGTGACATGTTACATCTCCGACCGTGTCTTACCATGTGAATATTATTCTATGACAGTGGTCTCGAAGATCATTTTGATGTGCTTTCGTAAAACTGTATTACTATAATATAAACCAAAAAAATGTATATAAAAAAGCAACATAATTTTTATATATACAGTATTAATCGGCTAAAATAAGAATGCTTTACATTTTTTAACTGAAAAAAAATAGAACCTAATTCTATATTTGTACTGAAGCATAAAACCATTTTCAGTCAAGGAGAGTGTACTAATATATTACAGAAGGAAATCCAACCTCTGCCAAGCTGTGGTTCCCCTGTTTCCCCTGAAGAGGGCACCAGAGAGAGCACAAACCACAACACATTTAATCACCTCCACACTGGGGCACAGGTGCAACCACATGCTCATACTCGCTGTCCACACACTCGCTCCGCTCTGCCAGAATTCCCATTCGCCTGTTGACATAAACAGCCACATGCGTATGCTTGCCACTCATGTCTCGGCAGGACGCTTCCATCCCTGCTGACAGCCCACTGGGCACAGGTACTCACGCTGAGACAGGAAATGTCAGTGCTCATTAACAGCCAAGACACACCCACTCACCATCCCTACACGTCACATATCTGACCCTGACCGCTGGACTCCCATCAGCCTATGCACTGGATCCCTGGCCGCCTATGCATTTAAACTATTTTTTGCTTTATCAGTCAGCTGTGACATTTGAATATGGCATTTAAGGTAATGCAGTCTTATGTGGCATCCTTCTCAGGCTTTCTCAGGCCTGAAACTAACATTTCACCATAAATATTTTTGTTTTAAGTTATATGTGTATTATTTCATCAAAAACAGTATAGAACAAACTGAACTGTAATAATATTGAACAGTACAGTGTTTCATTATAATAACGTATTTTATATAATGATAATAGTAATTGTTATTAGACAGATAGATAGAATGATCAACAGAAATCATTATATAGACAGAAAGACAGGATGAAAAACAAAAAAACAGATGGACTAATAGATGACAAACAGAATGACAGATAGATAGATAGATAGATAGATAGATAGATAGATAGATAGATAGATAGAACAACAGAAGGACAGACAGACAGATAGATAGATAGATAGATAGATAGATAGATAGATAGATAGATAGATAGATAGATAGATAGATAGATAGATAGATAGAACAACAGAAGGACAGACAGATAGATAGATAGATAGATAGATAGATAGATAGATAGATAGATAGAACAACAGAAGTCAAATGACAGACAGACAGATAGATAGATAGATAGATAGATAGATAGATAGATAGATAGATAGAACAACAGAAGTCAAATGACAGACAGACAGACAGACAGACAGACAGACAGACAGATAGATAGATAGATAGATAGATAGATAGATAGATAGATAGAACAACAGAAGTCAAATGACAGAAAGAAAGACAGACAGAAAGGTAGGTAGGTAGGTAGGTAGGTAGGTAGGTAGGTAGGTAGGTAGGTAGGTAGGTAGGTAGGTAGATAGATAGATAGATAGATAGATAGATAGATAGATAGATAGATAGATAGATAGATAGATAGATAGAAGTCAAATGACAGACAGAAAGAAAGTCAGAAAGACAGACAGAAAGAAAGAAAGGCAGATAGATAGATAGATAGATAGATAGATAGATAGATAGATAGATAGATAGATAGATAGATAGATAGATAGATATGGTCTTAGACATTACGACTGTGCTATATAAAACTGGCTTTCTCAGCAACTCTCGCACTGATTTATGAATATTTCTCACATGCATGTGCACTTATCTGTCATGCTCTGCTGTATGATTATGTGCGCATGCGTGTGCGTGTGTGTGTGTGTGTGTGTGTGTGTGTGTGTCAGGATGGTTTTACAGGGAAAGTCAAGAGATATGTGGGTTAATCCTGTGGGACTCCTTCAATGGACCACGTGGGACTGCACACAGACACCAACACAGATCCTCCGGGCCTGCTGCCCTGAGTCTGAGCCTGCACCGGATTACCGAGAGTAGGAAATGAAAGATCATCCAGCATAAAGGCACTCAAAGAGCACCCATCAGAGAAAAGAAAAGGGGGAGAGAGAGAAAGATATGGAGAGAAAGAGAAAGCCATCTGTGTGTGCACTCGCATCCACCTGAGCGAAAGCACTGCAACGCATATGTTACAGTAATTTGCTCCTGTACCGCCTCACTATCCATTAATAGCACTGGGATTCATTCACTGCAGCATAAACCTGTGAGAACTGAATTCTTTGCTT
Source organism: Tor tambroides (assembly GCA_021397915.2). Taxonomy (NCBI): domain Eukaryota; kingdom Metazoa; phylum Chordata; class Actinopteri; order Cypriniformes; family Cyprinidae; genus Tor; species Tor tambroides. The sequence continues at coordinate 25,562 of JAFVLL020013133.1, read as the reverse complement.
GATGCACGCGGAGAGTCTCAACTGAAGCTCCTGCAGCACCTGAGGCTAAGAAAAGACTTCGAATCATGAGGGTAATTGATTTTGCTGTATATTAGCCATAGAGAAGCAGTGTTATTACACAACGCAAAAGAATAGAAAGGAAGTTCTTCTGAGAGAGCAGTCAGTTTAGTTATTCTACCAATTACATATCTAATACAATAAATATTTGATTTTGATTTAAAGGAATAGTTCACCCAAAAATGAAAATTCCGTCAATTTACATCACTCACAGATGTCAACTACTTCTTTCTTTCTTCTTTCTTCTGCGAAGCCCAAAAGATGATGTTAGACAGAACGACCGGCTCAATCATCATTCACTTTCATTGTGTGGGGGAAAAAAATGCAATAAAAGTGAATGGAGACTGAGGCTCTCAGTCCCTAATATTCTGTCTAACATCTCCTTTTGTGTTTCAGCGAAGAAAGAAAGTCATACAGGTTGGAGAAATATGAGGGAGAATAAATGATGACAGAAATGCCATTTTGGGGTGAACTATCCCTTTAAGCAGTGCATTGTCCCTGATTTATGTTTGCATTACATTACAACTGCCCTATTATTCAAATTATTCTCTAACTTTTCTGGCCAGTCAAAACTGTGAAAGAGAGAAACTGTCTGGATATTAGAAACAAGACAACATGAAAATATTAAAGGAATATTCAGTCAAAAGTTAAAATTAGCTGAAAATTCAATCATCAAGATGTTCATGAACAGATTTGGATAGATTTAGCATTATATCACTCACCAATGGATCCTCTGCAGTGAATGGGTGCCGTCAGAATGAGTCTCCAAACAGCTCATAAAAACTTTAATCCACAAGTAATCCACACAACTCCAGTTCATTGATCTGTGCATATTTCTCTCCTGATTCAGATGAGATGACTTTTTCACTGGAGAAAGCAATATTACAGATAGAAGATTCTTTTTTTAGCATGAATCAATGGTTTGAAGGTAAAAGTGTCTTACTGATGAATTTTTATAAACATATAGCTTTGCTTCACAAGATGTTAATTGATGGACTGGAGTGCTGTGGATTACTTGTGGATCATTGTGATGTTTTTATCAGCTGTTTGGACTCTCATTCTAACGGCACCCATTCACTGCAGAGGATCCATTGGTGAGCAAGTGACGAATACTAAATTTCTCCAAATCTGTTTAAACTAATGTCTCTTGTCTTATTTTGCACAATACTGCACATTATTTTAAATGAAAAATATTTGTTTTCTTATGCTGTCATCAGAGTCCAATAACTTTCTCTGCCTCTGAAACATTTCTTTTCTGCTGACGTAACCAACACCACATATGCGAGGAAAAATTACACAAATATTTGTGTAGATTTACTGATTAGGTTCTGCTATATCATTTATCTCACGGTAGATATCGAGTATTTGAGTGGCCAGAACTGATTTACATTATTTACAAATGCTGCTAAATGCATAAATGTAAATGTAAATGAAATGTAAGTTAAACTCCCAGGAAATGCATGAACTGATAAAATTATAATTGTGCTATATATTTTTTAAAATATATATTCAATTAATTAATTGCTCTATATTGTTTAAAATGTAAATTAAATTAAAATAAAATTGATTAATTGATGTATTTTTAAAATTCAATTCAATAATTCAATTCAATTCAGTTGCATTTTGCAATTGAATGCATGTACTTAAAAAAATCTATATACTTATAAGCATAATTTGTTTCTAGCCAAAAATATCTATAATTACCATGACATACACTACTGTTCAAAATGAAAAATATGGTAAAATCAGTAATACTGTGAATACTTATTATAATTTAAAATAACTGTTCTCTATTTGAATATATTTTAAAATTTAATTTATTCCTGTGAAGCAAATCGGAATTTTCAGCATCATTACTCCAGCCTTCAGTGTCAAATGATCCTTCATTAATTTCAAAAAAATAAAAAATAAAAAAAATACTCAATGGTAGAGCGAAATTACTTATACCATGATATTTGTTCTGCCCACCTCAACATTAAAATAACAATGAAGCCCTATCACACACACACACAAACAGGCCTGAATAGCACCCGCGTGTCGCTGCAGGATAACAGGCTGTCATCAGTGATTAAGCCGGTGCGAGCACGCGCTGTTAGTCCCTCTCAGGGCCGAGCAGGGCAGGGTCATGTATTTGCGCTCTTTATTTACGGCTTGTGTCGCTGTGCATCAGTCGCTTCAAAATGAAATCACACAGACGCTCGGTGACAGACAGGGTGTAATGGCATTAACAACACATACACACACACACACACACACACCCACACACACACCGCAGACCATATCAAATGTTATCTGTAATGGAGTAAGTGCCGTGTGAAGACTGTTGCCCTGAACAGCAGCTTCCTGTGGCCCATAATGCTCTCTGATTACCTGAGTGGAAGCCCAGATCTCTTGACTACACCTTTGAGCATTCGACTCTCAACCCAAACATATTTTACTCCTGACAGCCAGAGAAAGTCTAATATCCAGGCACTGACGCTGGATGCTTAGCTTATTCTCATTGGGCTATTTGTCATTTAGCAGACACTTATATCCAACGCAAATTACAGCACACTTACTACAGCCACCAGTGAGTAAATATCAAGGCACAATGGTGAAGCTAAAACATTTAGTTTACATCCCAGAAACTTAACTGCTATACCATCACCACTACAGGATGGTCACTCCAATATATGTCATACTATTAACCATTATGAGATATATATACAGTATATACTCTCTCTGTGTGTGTGTACCTGTTTTTATATTCCGGTGGGGACTTAAACCTGAATACACACAGACTCATGGGGACTTGTGTCACGGTGGGGACCTAAATTGAGGTCCCCATGGGTAAACAAGCTTATAAATCACACAGAATGAAGTTTTTTGAAAATTTAAAAATGCAAAAAGTTTCCTGTAAGGGGTAGGTTTAGGTGTAGGGTTGGTGTAGGGCAATAGAATATACGGTCTGTACAGTAGAAAAACCATTACGCCTATGGAGAGTCCCCACAAGGATAGCAAACCAGACATGTGTGTGTGTGTGTGTGTGAGAGAGAGAGAGTGTACTTGTTTTTTCTATCCTGGTGGGGACTTAGACCTGAATACACACAGCCTCATGGGGACTTGTGTCACGGTGGGGACCTAAATTGAGGTCCCCACGGGTAAACAAGCTTATAAATCACACAGAATGAAGTTTTTTGAAAATGTAAAAATGCAGAAAATTTTCCTGTAAGGGGTAGGTTTAGGTGTTGGGTTGGTGTAGGACGATAGAAAATACGGTCTGTACAGCAGAACAGCATTATGCCTATGAGAGTCCCCACAAGGATAGCAGAACAAGTGTGTGTGTGTGTGTGTGTGTATACACACACACACACACACACACACACACACATATATATATATATATATATATATATATATACACACAAAATTAACATTAATCAGTGTTTGGAAATAAAACAAAATAAAATAAAATAAAAATGTAAACATAATAAAGCCAATTATGATAAACTGATTAATTGCTCTATAATTTTTTTTAAATGGAAATGAAATTAAATGAAATTAAACTCCCAGGAAATGCATGAACTGGTAAAATTATATTTGTGTTATATATTTTTAAAATTTAACTAAAATGAATTGATAGCTCTATATTGTTTAAAATGTAAATTAAATTAAAATAAAATTGATTAATTGATCTACTTTTAAAATGTAAATTAAATTAATTTAAAATTAAATTATTCCCAGGGAATGCCTGAACTTATAAAATTTACCATGAAATACAATGCAGGTCGTTTTGGAAAAAAGCATCTGCCAAATGCATAAATGCACATTATCCAACCTGATCTCATGACGAAAACATACCTGTGGGAACTTTTTCGCAAGATGCAAAATATGTACCGCCATGTACGTTTCGTGACACATTCAATGTGAAATGTCCACAGAGTGGCGCTAAAAGAATGTGCTTTTTTTCCCCTGGAACAGATGAATGTACATGGTACGTTTTATGTGACATTGGTTTTGACTTGAAATGTACATTGAGTGGCGCTAAGTGTAATGCTCTGTGATGTTTTAAAATAGCGTACCATATGCACTACACCTAAATCTACCCAATAGTATGAACAAAAGCGAATGTGATGTAAAAATGCATTTGCAAGCATGCCATTTTAGCTTGTTTTTTGATCTCTCATCTTTCAGCTCTTTTATGGTGAGTCATGTTTTTGACGGGATTCGTACCCAAGGATTCCACATCCTAAGTCCAATTCCGTGTGGCTGAGCTACTGAGCAAGCTTGTTACATCTGGAAAGCGAAACATGGAGCTGTAATCATTACTGTGTATGAAAATGATTACAAGTGCTCAGTGTTTTACTGCCTCTTAGTGTTCATTTCTGTTTGAATCTGCAGTGATATGTACTTACTGGTAGGTATTCCGCGTCTTGCAAAAAAGTTCTCACAGGTACGTTTTCGTCATGAGACCAGGTAGCACATATCCCACATGTTGCATTGCTCAGCATTGCCAAAATCGATGCTAAAGCTGGCATTACATACATGTACAACATGCTTTGGCAAAGTGTTCATGTCTACTTCCATAGAGTATGTTCCCTGGACAGAAAGGCAGTGGGAAATCTCCTTAGACGTCCCATTGAGGACAGGGACTGATGTGAAAAGTGTAAGATCAGGGCCTGTGTGTATTAAGCGCCTAAGGCGAGGATTACTCTCGTAGGAACTATTCTTCTCTGTCAATTTAACTGCTTTTGTTAAGGCATAACAGGCAAAAGACTGATCCACTGGATTATTAGTCTTACTGTGAGATACAAATGACTTTATAGTACATCTCTTCACCAAAAATTCACCACAGTTACTGTAATTTCCACCAAAAATACCATAGTGAGAATCGAAGGAGTGCACTGAAACATCTATTTTAGCTGAAATTGTTCTTCAACAACTTAAATTTCCTATGTCAGGTAATAATAAGTGACGATTTGGTATTTTTAATGCTGAGTGACCGTTGCTGTTGTCAGTCATGGAAAATGACAACAGCAATATATTCACTCCTGCAAGGCTGACCTACAAAATCCCGGTACTGACTGTGGGAGATAGAATGAAGCTATTGAATTAAAAGTTCATTTAAGCACTTAAATTGGTCTGCAAGAATGATTGCTCCCTCTAGTAACAAGAACATTCATGTTTTATGTAATATCAATCAATTTTATGTTTAATTCGCAAAATGTAATGTTTAATTGCACCAATATTTTTTTTTCTCCAGTTTAAGAGATGCAGATCCAGGACTATTCTGGACAAACCTTAAGAGTGCACAGTCATGAGTCTAGATTTCTACAGATATCCGTTTCCTCACTTGGCACACCTCATTTTCCTCTCCTCTCATTTCTTCATCCTTCATTATCATCTCATCGTGTCTCAGCATCCATCTCTCATTTCTTCCTTTACTGCTCTCCAGGCCTGATGAGGAGATATGCAGGGCTGGTCGGGAAACGGCAACCAATGTGACTGGGAGCTATTTGAAATGGCCAATCACATTCGAGGTGATTAACATCAGCCGGTCGAGTCAGGAAAGACTAAATGTCTTGAGGAAGTCATTATGAGTCAGAAGAGCCTCAGTGAACACAGCACTGTCTATGTGTGTCTCTGACAACCCCTACTAATTAATGGGTTTGGCCAGACCGCTAATTCAAGTGAAGACAGATCCTAATTGCACACCATACAACGACATTCAAGAGAACGGTTTGGTGTTTTCTCCTCAGGATGACAATGCCCATGTGCACAAAGTGTATACTATCTACTGTATACTATACTATCTACTCAAGTATAGTTATCATAGACTTTTGAATGGTCTTTTTTATCTACAATATACATTCAATATATATTCAGACACATTCAGGTTGTCTAACCCTGAATAACTCTGAATGGATGACAAATGTTTTAGATACCAACCAGTCTCCCCTTATGGAACTGACCCACTAGTACATTTACATATTCTATGAAAATAGAAAAGGCACAATGTGAAAAAAGTACTAAAAGTGCAAAATAAGTGGGTCAAACCAAGACAGACAGCTAAGATTCCTACCTGGTCTCATGACAAAAAAATGTACCTCTGGAAACTTTTTTGCAAGATGTGAAATACGTACCAATAAGTACATATCACTGCAGTTTCCAACAGAAATGAACACTAGAGGCAGTAAAACAGTGAGCACTTGTAATCGTTTTCGTACACAGTTATGATTACAGCTCCATGTTTCGCTTTCTGGATGTAACAAGTTTGCTCTGTAGCTCAGTCGGCACGGAACTGGACTTAGGATGCAGAATCACTGGGTACGAATCCCGTCAAAAACATGACTCACGATAAGAGCTGAAAGATGAGAGATCGAAAAACAAGCTAAAACGGCTTGATTTTTACGTCACATTTGCTTTTATTCATACTATCGGGTAGGTTTAGGTGTAGGGCAGGTGGTACGTTATTTTAACGTATTTTATTCTACGGAGCATTAGAGTTCTAGCACCACTCAATGGACGTTTCAAGTCAGAACTGCGGTGACACCTACAAAACCAATATGTACGTTCATCTGTTCCGGGCAAAAAACCGAACACTCTTTTAGCGCCACCCAGTGGACACTTCACATTGAATGTGTCATGAAATGTACATGGCGTTACGTATTTCGCATCTTGTGAAAACGTTCCCAGAGGTACATCATGAGACCAGGTTGTAAGAGTCACATGTTATGCTAATGCCTCAAGAACCACAGACAACAAAATTATACAATAATCCCATAATTTGAATGCATTAACAAGGAATAAAGTATACAAGGATAAAATGGATTGTGATTTTTCTGATAAAACTCCAGGCTCCAGGTTTGCTGCTTATTATTATTATTATTATTATTATTGATTACAGTAGTTATTATTGTTATTAATACATACAATCTAACAATAATAAAAAAATAGGCTACTATTGAAATATTTCTGTAAAATAAACAAATGAGTACAATGTCAACAATTTTGTTTCATTGACTTTGTATCATTTGTATCGTCTATTTTGTTATTCATTTATATATTTTTTATCTGTTTTCCTTCTTTTTAATAGTTCAAAAAATCATTTATTTTCAAACAAACTTTTATTTTGGCAGAAAACTGTAGATACCTACAGTTTTCTTGTACCTAACAGTTACATTTTCTGAAATAAGTGCATAGTAGTTAAAGACGCTTAATATAAAGTGGGACCATCTAATCTTTGATTATTCCTAAAAAAAAAGACAATGGTTACAAAATCAAACTAATAATGAACTCAACAATATTCACTGTAGAATAATAAGATTGAAAAAAAAATAGTTATGTTGGCCCTAAAATATACACTTTTGTGGCTCAACCACAGTGTAAAGGAATCTAGGAGTCTATAGCCAAAAAGAAAAATGAACTTGGCTAGATCATGAAGTCTCCATCATTAGGTGATTTTAAAAGACTGAAGTGGCCTGGCCAAGATGATTAAGGCTATAAAAGAGGAACAAAGTCGTCATTTAATTATGAAACTGTTTCCCCTCCAATGAGTCACGTCTTTTCCAGCACCTGTGAGCAGAGACCGATCAATCAATCAAATCAATGTGGCCCAGCCAATCAGCGCTATCGCACACAGGAAGGAGGGTGGACGAGCAGGAAATGCTGCGGTCAGATTCATCTGTGTAAAACATATCCAGTCTGAGACAGGCATCGACCCCCTCAGGAGCATTAGTCTGATGAATAGAGCTGTCTGCATAACACAACAGCAATCTAGTCCGGAGACAAATGGTTTTTGACCTCTGCCAACATTCACGGATTCAGAACTAGAAGTAGAACAGTATTTATTTGAAATGGAAAATTTTCTGTAACAATGTAAATGTCTTTACTGTCACTCTTCATCAATTGAATGCATCCTTGCTGAATAAAACTAAATTTCTTTTTAAAAAAATATGCATATTGTATGGACAAAGGGAACATTATGCAACATTAATATCATGTTAATTAGATGTTGCCCAGTCTACCTTGGCTTTTACTCAAGATCTCACCAGATTATGTTCTACAATCAGACAAGCAAGAGTCGTAATAAACATGGGAAATAAAATGAAAACAGCCGGCTTTAATTAAAACAGTCAAAACTGGGATTTCTAAGCTTCCAGGACTCCTTACTGCCACACTAGCGCCACATAATTCCCAGAATAACTCAGCAGAAAGAACAAAAGGGAAGACGGTAATCCGAAGTGACATATTCCGCCTCCATTTGGGAGAAACTGGGTGACTTGATCAAGGATCTCATATCGAAAGCTGTGATAAACTCGTTAAAAGTTAACGATTTAGGGACGAACTACGCTAAACCTCCCTATCAATATTTTATCGGCCTGCCTTGCAGAATCAAGCTCTTTAATCACAAAGGGGAGGTGGGGATCTTTCTTGCCAAAAGCGCATTCACAAATTTGCAATCGGCAGCAAGGTTTGAGCAGACACAATCGCTCAGCTTGCGCTCCTTGGCTTCAAGAACCCCTGGTTTTGCAGCGATTAAATTCAAGACTTGATTTCACGGTAACCTCGACATCTATTTTTCACTGTACAAAGTTATTTTTCCCGTTATCTCCAGTGTATATTTACTTCATTGCTTTCTGCCTTTCAGTCGGCCTTACTGAATCACATTTTGTGAAGCTGTGCTACCCTATAAACAACCTTTTAGACAGGCTGTTACTCTAGCCGGCCCACAAAAGCACAGCGCTTCTGACAGCAAGCCTGAAATGCTCACAATAATTGAGTCGCCACAGTGGCTGAACAGGCGGATATAGAGACGTATAACTGTATATGAGGTTATGCAGCAAAAACAGCTGCTTGACGGTACAGAAGACGGGGCGAGGATGTCGTCATGTATGAATGTGTGAGGAGTGTATGTGCTAACCGAATCTTTGTGTGCTCATCAATTAATTATGTCTTAAACTTAACATTTGCAACTGATTTTACTTTAGTAATCCAATGTTTTTCAAAGTGAAACAGCATAGAGCCCTATGATTTCCATAATGCAGAAAACAGACGGAATCAGAGAATCCAGAATTTATAAAAATGGAATGTACAACATATTGCATGATGTCATGGAATTTTTGCTAAATTTTGGATGAATAAATAAAAAGTAGAGCTGTACAATTAATCAAATCTCGAGATGGACTAGCTTCTGTGAATATTAACACGCAAAAGATTTCTGTGGAGGACATAAGATTGAGAACCACTGCTATATGAGAACATGAACACATGAACTTCATGTCTAGAGCTGCTCTGAGAGTCACTTCATTTCACCATTTCATTAGCTAAAAACTATTGTCACATTTACAAAGAAACTCAAAGGTTTTCACGACAACATGCGTCAAAATCGAATTTTGGTTTAACTTGAAGAAACTGTGACAGAAATATACCACTATAATTTAGTGCAATGTACTTCTCAAACCAATAACAAAAATAAAACTATTAAAACTTTAAGGATTTTCACAATTTTTCTTTCATCTTTTCATTTTAACAGTAAACCTCTGTTGTGCAACACTTTGTTCACCAGAAAATTAAAGGAATTGTTACATTTTTGTTACATTTTAAAATACAATTTTTTACGTGCCATTTGATTACCACTGTTTTTTTTCCATAATAAATTTGTTATAAATCATAAATCTAGAAAAAATTAAAACAGACAACACCGAGTTTCTGAAACAATAAAAATTTCATTTGACCATATTATTGTAAAAATTTTAACGAACTATTAAGTTGTTAAAGTTTTATTAATTTAACTGATTAAATATGCTTTTTGATTATTCAAATTTAATTAACCCCTAAAAAGGAATAAAGAAAAATCATTAAAAAAAATCATAGGGTTTCATGATTTCATAGGGGCCTTTTAGTATTTTTATTTTCAGTAAATTGAACAAGCTTCGTGATTTAAATTAATTAGCAATGTCTAATTAAGGCATGTTTTTTGACTACTAAAATCCTTGTCATTTAACTATTAAAAAGGAAAAGAAAAGAAAAGAAAAAAGAAAAGAAAAGGAACGGAATGGAATGGAATCCAGAAAATGGGAAAAATTAAATAGCACCCAAAGGACTGAATAGGACCCTATTCAATTAGAAGAAAGAAAAAAGTATTGCGGGGCTAAATGTTATCCATCAGCAATTAATTGGACTGTGAAAAGTGGCTGCTATATACCAGAATGGAGCCAAGAGATTGGCTCAAGCTAAACAGCCAAACCTTGAATGCTGGTTACAAGCCAAAAAGAAAGTACAATTAGAATTAAGAAAAAGAATAAGAATTACCAAGACAACCTTTTTGTCTTTAAAATAACATGTATACATGAATCATGCACAATAAGGCCAGGAATGCCAGGATTTATGTTGTTGTGTGTTGACTAGCATAATTACGGTCACACTGATGTATGTGTATTTGTTTCTCTGTGTCTTATACAAAAAGCATATCCCGTGATATCCAGCTAAAGGCATCATCACGGCAACATTCATCTGTGTTTGTGTGTGTATATGTTGTTCTGTGGGCAAAACGGGGGAAAGCATGGCTGCTGTGGATCTTACAGAATCACTGTGAGGATAAACCAGGATCTCGGAGGATCAGAAGCCATCTTAGCACTAACCCACCTTGCATGCTTCTTCAATAGGAACACATACAACAGAGCTAATGGAAGCTTGCTGAAACGTGTTAGCATGACTTCCATGCTGCAACCATGATGCAACATGAAGATACAATAAACCAATGCTGCCTCTAATAGATTCCCTGTTGTTTTACAGATTGTTTGCGGTACCAAATCAAGCTAGTTAAGCTAGTTAATAAATGCATGTATTAAAAAAAATAAAAACATAAAAATAAAAGAGTAAAGACTAAAAACAGGAAAATCAGGATTCAAAATGAACACTAACCAAGCACTAATGTGAGTAAAACTGGCTTTGGTAAGTAATATTATAAGGATCTTCAACATTAAATGGTTTAAATAGATAGTAAGAATGATTGTCTGAGACATTATGTGACATGTGAAATAAAACAAAATTTGCCTCAGTAGAAAGTATTTTTCATTCATTCATTCATATTTTTTTTTTATCTTTTTATTTAATGAAAAGGTATTTTTCATTTATTTAGTATTTTATATTTATTTATTTATTTCATATTTATTTATTTTGAAAGAAATTAACACTTGCATCAGGAGGATGCATTAAATTGATCAAAATGAATAAATTACATTTTAAAATATATTCAAATAGAAAACAGCAATTGTAATAATATTTCATTTTATTCAAATAAATGCCTTGGTGATAATAAAATATTTCATTCAAAAAAAAAAAAAAAACAGACAAAAGACAACAAAATTTCATACAGATGAAAAAAAACTGTGGGTGAGAAACATTTATGGTCTGAATAAATTCTCCATTCATCTAAATGTTGGCAGCTCTGGCAAAAAAAAGCTCATTTTGGACCCTGGAGCCAACACACACACACACCCCCCCCCCAGCAGGCCATGAGTGGCACTGACTGAGCAGCCACACAGGTGCAGGGCCAGTGCAGTGCTGAAACATCATCTCAACCCGCTCTGCCAAGAGTCGTTACCAGTTCAATCAATGTGTCAACAAACAAGCAGCCTCCTAGCAGAAAGAGAATGACAGAGAGAGAGCCAGACACTGGGGCAGAAGGAAATTGTCTCTACAAGTAAAAAGAGTGCAGCACAAAAATGGAAAATGAAAAACCATTTTGACAGAGCTGGAGAGGAATCTGTAGGTTAATTGGCTAAAATAATCGCAAGACACCAAACTTGAGTGTTCAAATACAAAACAATGGCCAAAAGTATGAAAACATTAAATTTTTGTATTATTTTCCTGCTATTCAGAAACTCAACACCCAATCGGTCACTGTCGTCCCAGTCTTATCGAGAGGTTTCCATGGTTTCCGCTCACACCTCGTTCTCATTATGCAATCGCCCACCTGTCAGATACAACATCTTGTTAGTGTCGCTGAAAATTCTGATCACTCATTACGAGGGTTTATGCATTTCCATCGTTTGGCCTTTAACAGTCATCTGTTTATTATTATGATTAATGCATCTAATCCGTTGCACTTATTTAACGGATTTACTATTAGAACCATATGCCTGAATAAATTTTGATTATGAGTACATTTAATTAAACTTCACAAATGGATCCATGTCAAATCCAACAGCCACACTTGACATATTAATTCCAGATTGAGAAGCACCTCATATATAATGCTTAACTGATTAGTAGCTCTTGTAAAATCGTCCTACAAATGACTGCATATTGAGCTGGGACAAAAGAAAGTATTCTAACATTGATACAAAAGTACACATTACTTAACTATTATAAATGTAACTGAATTAAATACAAGTGTTTGAAAGGTAGTGTTCAACAGTGTTAAAGTCTAAAGCAAAATGAAAGTTAGAGATGGAGAGATAAAAATTGATAGAATGAGACTGACAGTGATAAGCAGGTCTAGACAGAACCTGCAGACTTTCTTTGCATTTTACTTTGAGTACAAATCAATTCAAACATGGAAAAAAGGCTTAAATGTGGCTGAGAGTACTATATTCTTATTTCTGACTAAAACACGATCAAACTAGCCAAAATATTCAATAATCTGAGCAGCTCTCTGTCAAGATCTGCAGAAAAAAGGCTAGCATGGATGAAAAAAAAAAAAAAATCACCATTAATCATAATGTAATAAACAAATACATACAAGAAAGACAACCAATTGCAACCAAGCATGCAAATATTATAATTACGTCATCACAGTCGGTTAGATTTGAACAAGCACTCTAAAGGCCCGTTCACACCAAGAATAACTATAAAGATAACTACAACGATAACTATATTAGCATCCACAACAACACATGATAACGTTCAGTTTTATCGCCTGCCACTTTAAATGCTCGTATTCTTTTAAGGGATAGTTCACCCAAAAAAGAAAATTCTGTCATTAATTACTCACTCTCATGTCGTTCCAAACCTGTAAGACCTTCGTTCATCTTTGGAATGCAAATTAAGATATTTTTGATGAAATCTGAGAGCTTTCTGACCCTCCATAGACAGCAACGCAACTTAAATGTTCCCAGGCCCAGAAATGTAGTAAGGACATCGGTAAAACGGTCCATGTCACATCAGTGGTTCAACCGTAATATTACGAAGTGGCAAGAATACTTTTTGTGCGCAAAGAAAACAAAAATAACAACTTTATTCCACAATTTGCAGAATGTAGAGCACTGCACTTTGTTTACGTGCAGAGGAAAGCATGCGCATGCATCATGGTACTCTCGATAATGGCGGACGATGTGATTTGGAGGAGAAGAATTGTTGTATAAAGTCATTATTTTTGTTTTCTTTGCGCACACAAATGTATTCTCGTAGCTTCGTAAAATTGCGGTTGAACCACCGATGTCACATGGACTATTTTAACGATGTCCTTACTACCTTTCTGGGCCTTGAACATGTCAGTTGCATTGCTGTCTCTGCAGCATCAGAAAGCTCTCGGATTTCATCAAAAATATCTTAATTTGAGTTCCAAAGATGAACAAAGGTCTTATGGGTTTGGAACGACATGAGGGTGAGTAAATGACAGAATTTTCATTTTTGCGTGAACTATCCCTTTAAAGCACGATGGATTCTAATTGGTCAATATTTTTATCCTTCATCAGCTGGAAAAATTGTTTTGAAAGTGATTCCAACTATATCATTCCTCTGTGTCGATATTGTTATAGTTGTGGCATGGCGTTTTTAAAATGTAGAACAATTTTTTAAAGCCTTATCTTTATAGTTATTGTTATAGTTGTCCTCTTGGTGTGAATGGGCCTTAACAATGCAAGTCAGAGAAAGACTCACAAACTTAAAACTATCTGAAGCTTATAAAGACCAAAAATGCATAGCCGCCTGAGAAAACAAAGCTATTAATTAAAAACAAATTCAGAAGAAGAAGAATAATAAAATGAATTTCATTAAATTCCTGCCTTACAAGCACTGTAATAATGTCATTGTTTGTTTATTCATAAATCTTCCACAGACTGAAAAGACAAATAAAGCACAGAAAGTTATCAAGCTGCCATCCAGTCAACAAGCCAAATCAATGTGAGCAGTAACACTACAAATCACCACTCTATTCAATTCTGTTCTCTTGTGTTGCACTGAGATAATACTGTTGGATTCCCTGAGGTCACTTATCAAGTTTTCAGGCCCAGAGGGGCGATCCAATCACACTGCATGCTTTCATCCTTTTGCTTACAAAAGGGAATCAGAAAACGGACACAAATCTCAGGCTACATACAGGTGTATATAAACATGTGTAGGTCTGCGAGTATTTTTGTATTATGTATTAAGTGTGCCTGGTGTTGTACCCGGTGATATTTTGCCTGGCGTACGCTCGCACAGGGGCCATCTGGTCCGAGTTGGCTCTCCTGCAATGCAACAACTGATCCGTGCCAAATGAGCGTGTCGTGGCTTGCATGGACGCCACAGACCAGTATGGCACAGTACGCTCAAACATACACATGCATTCATTGTCTCGAGTCTGCTGTATCGTGCCAAAGGCCACTTTTGAGGGACTAAAGGCAATGAATTAGCAGCTATAAACTGTCATGCATCACACTTACAGCACATTAAAATAACACTAGTACCTTTGCTTACAGCGCAATAAAATAATGCATCAAACTGAACAGCAATATTTTTGTGACACTGTGAAAGTGATGCTGATGTTTGTACATGGATTTATTTATGCGCGTGTGTGTTTGTGTGTGTGTGTAAGCATACATCTATGACCTGAAGGAGCAATTCACAGGCACAGGCCAATGCACACACACAAAATGCTCCCTCATATGTCCATTTAGATGTTAACACAGGGCCAGCCTGCAAGGTAAATGAAGAGAATGCTTTCTGAAAACTGGTTAAGGGGTAGAAATGACGTAAAGAGGCCAGAATATGTAAAACAGAGAGAGTACGAGAGATTACAACATGTTGGAATGGCAGATTTTTCTTCAGGTTCACATGGAGCCCTAGAATTAAATGTAAATTAGCAAGAACAGCCTATTCAAGACCTTTATACGTAAATTATGTCTGTTTTGATTGGCTAAACTCTTTGAATATGCAATGCATAATATCATCCTCACCAAGTTGCTAAATACTGAATAAGTATTGATATGCAAATGTTGGTGGTCATATTTTAATAAACTCAAACTTGTGATGCTCTAACTTAGCCATGAAGATTTTCTATTTACACTTGCATTCAATGTTTCCAACAAGGTCAGACAGTGAGCACACTTATCTATCCTTATGAATGCACTTATGGAAACATATTCCGTGGAACACAAATGATATTTTGAAGACTGTTTCAACTGTTTTTGTCCTTACAATAAAACATCTTTGGGGTCCAAAACAATGCCTACTGACTTATTATATAGTAAAACAAAACAAAACTAAAGTAAACAAAAAACAAAACCAAAAAAAACCCAAAAAGACAAGACAACAAAACAAAACAACACAAACACAAGACAAAACACAAAACAAAAAATAATTTCACAATATCTGTTGATCACAGACATGGTAGAGAAGAAAATGTTGAATAAAGTCATTATTTTTGTTTTCTTTGTTTTCTTTTCTTTGTATTAATCGTAGCTTCATAACATTATGGTTGAACCACTGATGTCACATGGACTATTTTAACGATGTCCTTACTACCTTTCTGGGCCTTGAATTTGGTAGTTGCATTGCTGTCTATATTGGGTCAGAAAGCTCTCGGATTTCATAAAAAATATCTTCATTTGTGTTTTGAAGATGAACAAAGGTCTTATGGGTTTGGAAAGACATGAGGGTGAGTAATTAATGCCAGAATTTTTATTTTTGGGTGAACTATCCCTTTAAGGTGACTGTACCTAATTTACCAGCTGCTGTCTGATTTAAAAAAAAAAAAAAAACTGAGAAAATCACTCACTAACTGAAAAACTTTTGTAGCATTAACAAGGATTAATCTATAGTTCATTTATACAGTGAAGAATAATGTAATGTTATTTTACATTTGATTATTAATTTCTGTACCTGAAGTTCTGTACCTATCCTTAGTGTTGAGCCCTCCATTAAGTCTTTAAGGTAAAGCAGCTAAAACAGCCTGTTTAATAAGGATTACAGATAGGGTGGAAAAACTCAATTACAACTGTAATGAGAAAAGAGCCAGTGAAAAGAGCTAGGAAAATCCACAAAATGGCACCTTTAAAGCACAAAAGAGTTTTCCACAGACATCAAGAAAACATAAACATCAATACAGCTTTCTCAAAATACCTTTTATTTAGCAAATTATCCAGTTGCCAGTGTATTTTGCTGATCTGAGCACTAAAATAACACTCTGTTTTCACCAGCTGTTAGACACCGTTCATCTTCAGATATACTGGAGTGATCAGAAGCATTTCAGATTAAAAGACCTGCCATTTTGTGTGCCTAGCCATGATACTGCAAAACGAGAGAAGCACAGCAAACAGGCATCCTTCTTAGGAATGTTAAACTCAAAATATCCAGGCATCACGAGAGTCACGATTCCCCGAGGGAGTCGACTTCACGAGGTGCAAATTGGTGTGAAATCTCTGGCGGATATTATGCGAGAGATTATGACTGCACATCTAATGATGTCACAGCACTGCGGAGTTTAAATGATGGGGATTCCGCCACTCAGTACAGCAAGTCCAGTTGCTTTGGATTAGGATTAAATTCACCCAGGCTCATTAATATGGCCTGCACATGACGAGCTGTCTGTCAAGAGTTTCACACCAGCTAAGATCTTCTGAAGGAGGTTTACTGCGGGACCACAGCAGATGAGAGAAATAGAAGGTGTTTGAGGATTTTTATTGATCTATCCTACACTTTATTTAAAGGTCAAACGTGTCACTTTTTTGATGTTAAAATACTTTCTCAGACGAGTCATAGCCTATACACTGCCAAAAATGATTTACTTATTCAGAATTTTTGTCTTTAAGTATTTAAACATTATTAAATCAAGATCAATTTACATGGGAAGGAAAATAAGTTAAGATGTGAATTAAGTATTTTTCTTACCCCATTGGTAGATATTGCTATTTTTAAGCATAAACTCACTTAATTTTGATTTATTTATCAGAAAACAAAACTTAATATCTTTTTTTTGTCATTTTGCTTGTCAAGTAAATCTTTATTTAAGAATGTTTAAATATCTGTACTGGAAAATAAGAAAAAAAAATGTGGTTAAATGGTTAAAAACACGGACTGGTAATCGATTGGTCGCAGGTTTGAACCCACAAGCGTTGATCCATAAGCTTAAGCATAGCACTTAACCGAGGGATTGTCAGCGTAGTAAGACCATCATAAGTAGCTTTAGATAAAAGCATCTGCTAAATTACTACTTACGCTTATTAATATCTCAAATCTATCATTCTATGAATTCAGTTCTGAACGTTTTACGGAATCATATTTTTCTCAACCAAGGTCATGTGCAATTCTTCGTTGGTAAATCCTTTTTCTTCCCGGCGTCTTTCAGTAAAACACTCTCAGGATTACAAGCTCTTATTTGCACACTGACATCTCACTTGAAGCCACTAGGAAAATATACAAATCTATTTTGCTGAACATGTTCTGCTGAATTTAAGACAAAATATATTTATTACATAAAAAGCATTTGTTTTTAGACAGCAGCCATTATCTTCTGCGGACAATGTCACCTTGATTCGTATTGGTGTAAATATACGTTCCACTAATGTGACATGCTTAAAAAAGCAGCACATCTAATCTGATGACACTGGCCATGTGTTTTAAATGAAAATCCCTGACATGGGCGAAACATCATATCCCCTGAATACAAGCAAACACACACACTTTCTCGCAGACCTTGTTTGACACATGGATTCAAACTTTCTCCCTGCCTCTCATATCATGCACAATTTATAATGTGCTCTCCCTTTCTGAATTATTGATAGGCCATACCTTTTTTTTAACTCAGTAGTTCACTCACACGTTGACAAACACACTCACATAAAGCTAGAGGATGAGGGTCTTTAGGATGGGTGTAATCAGAGATATGAATAAGAAAAGTCACACAACAACGATAACTCAATGCTTTCTTACACAAAAAGAGCTCAGATTAAGGGTAAATGTTACCAAACACTATTAAAAATAAAATAAAATGTATTTTGCATAAGAAATACAAAGTCTATTTTTGGTCCATTTTTGCAATGGCTTTGACATTTACATAAATTTTACACCTGAATTCTTAATAATATAATGCAAAAAAAAAAAAAAAATCTTGCATTTTAAATTGTAAAATACTTATACTGTACATCACAGATTTTATTTATTTATTCATTTTGGACAATGGTCTTTAGGATGGGTGCAATCAGATATATGAGTAAGAACAATTACACAACCATGATAGCTACAACTCAATGCTTTCTTACACAAAAAGAGGTTGGATTCAGGGTAAATGAATCAAAAGCCATATTTTACTGCATTAGAAAATAAAAAAATAAAATAAAATAATTTTGCACAAGAAATACAGAGTCTATACATGATACTAATATACGATACTTCTCTCTAATTAAAGACTTCAGATGAACCCTGATTGTAAAGCTTTGACTGTGTTTGCATACTAACATACACAGCATGTATTAGCCAAGCCAGTATATTTAATACGAAGATCTAAATCCAAACCTTTCAAAAGCTTCTTGAAGATTTACAAAGAGAAAGAGCTTTAACTTTATGTGAATCAACATCACATTTATTTGCATGAGGACATGCAGAAAGCTGATGTTGAAATGTAGATCTGGTCTACAAAAATATGCAAGCAGAGAAAAAAACAAGTTTTATTTATTCAAAATTTTTATGTGCTAGAATTTGACTTATCTTGTCTTTAGTTAGATCAGGGGTGTCCAAACTCGGTTCTGGAGGGCCGGTGTCCTGCAGAGTTTAGCTCCAACTTGATTCAACACACCTGCATGGAAGTTTCTAGTATGCCTAGTAAGAGCTTGATTAGCTGCTTCAGGTGTGTTTAATTAGGGTTGGAGCTAAACTCTGCAGGACACCGGCCCTCCAGGACCGAGTTTGGACACCCCTGAGTTAGATGTTAGATTTAGTTAGATGTCCATTTAAATGTTGCTACTTATTTAGAATGTTTAGAGAACATTCAAAAAAATTCTAAAATGGAATGTTCCCTCAACGTTCACATAACCATTTTTAAAACACGTAAAATCTGGACTTTTTGAATGTTCAAAGAACATTCAGATATAATGTAATGTAAACCTTCTTCTAACATATTTTTGTTGACTGGGTTTCCACTTCAAGCAATAAGCACAGTGTGAAATAAATCCTAACATCCTCCCAAAAAGACATGAACTTCACTTTCCTCCCCCCTTCATCAAGAGTAAGAACTCAAGCTCACAGCAGGCCGATGAATCACAACCACTAGCCATGATGGGAGCTCCCGGATTCATTTCTATCATTACTACTACTACTACAACAACACCCACCAGCACATCCTCTTTAAACTGGAAGTAAAGACACAGTCCTTCTCTGCAGTGTCTTTTTAGAGTCATGATACCATCATTGTTGCAGTGCAGCATCTGGACTGCACATACATCTATATGCAGCAGTTCAGATCAGTGTCGTATGAATTTATGAGCAGCTAAAATCCCCCAGTTCACAGCTCAGACTGACTCATGCATCTCAGAGCAGATTTCTCCGAATAATCGAGTGATCTCATACTGCCGGCACAGACGGCATCCACAGAGCGCTTTGAAAAGCCACTTAATGTTTCGGACCTGAAGTATAGCAGTAAAGGCTGGAATTGGTAATAATGGGTAGATGTTTGCGTCATATTTGAAGGAGAGGTCTGGAATGAGCATTTCAGAGAACAAGTGAAGCGAAACATGACTATCACAAGCGAACGCTGATGAGAAACGATCTCTCTCTCTCACGCAGACACACACACACACACACACACACACAAATACACATAAAAATAAATGATACTCACACAGGCTATCAAATCAGGGAGAGACAGGCTAACTGTACCAATCTTTTTCTAAGAAATACAGAAAGGAAAAACTTTGCAAATTGAGCTTTTGGGTCACAAAAACATTTCACCTCAAATAAAAAAAAGATGATAAATTAAATTTTGCATAAAGATTTTTTTTTAAATGCTTCCAACAAATAGTATGTACAAGAACATACCACATAACGACAAAAAAGAAAATATACATAACTATCAGTTTTTTGTAATTATACTACAGAAAGAAAATGATTATAAGAAATTTCTGAAACGTTTTTAAGTTACAAAATTATTATATAACTATATTATAAAAAAGTATACATTGGAGAGTAATCAACCATTTTTTCTATGAAAATGTTAAACAAACTGTAACCGTTTTAGTTGTTTTAGTAATTTTAGATTTTGATACTGTCTACATCTATGCACATTTCTACATTTGCATTTGTGAATATGGAATTTATATCTTTATATATCTTATCTATATATCTTTAAAAAATTACTCTAACACAATAAATTTAATTTCATATTATATTAAATAATTATAATATATTTATCACGTATTAAATTATTTAAATCCGTTTTTATATAAATATCTTAATACAATTGAAATAATAAGCTATTTTTTCATATTACACTAATGAGAAATGTGGCAATAACACACTTAATTGTCAGGAAAATAATGTTGCAATACAAATAAATCACAAAGTTATAACATATACACACTTGTTCATATACTTATTGAAGTGAAATATGACTCAGACATGTTCATGACAAGTTTAAGATTCACCCTTTTATTTCTGACAGAATACAGAACAAAAAGCACTCCGTCTTATTTACAAACTGCGGTGGAATTTCATGATTCACAGAACAAGCACGCCTGCCTTCTTTCTCTTGTCTCCACGTGATAGCACATCCAAACAAACACGCATACGTGCACAGTCACACTTCTTGAAACGGCATCTCAACCAAATTAATATGAAGCAGTATAGGGCTATGGAGTGAGGATAAATTATGCATTATGAATATCTAGGTCTGTGATTTAAAAATACACACCACCTTTTCCCCATGCAGCTGTTTTGCTCTGAAGAGGCCTGTGATCTGCAAACTCAATCTGAGCTCAAACCCACCAGAGTGCAAACAAAATCAGCCAATTGCCACTTACAATTGCCTTAAAAGAGGATTATAATATTTATCTGATGTGGAGTGCCCATAAGAGTCATTTCACCAAACAGATTCTTTCAAACTAATAAAAAAGTGATCCAACAATGACTCATCTGAGTAATCAATGCAATAGAATACTAGTGTACTACTTACTGAAGTTTACTACTGCCTAGAAAGTGTGTGAAAGCATGCAATATGCAACACAATGTTTTAAACAGTAGCATGCTACAATTTTGCCACATGAGCTCATCGTTTTACATATTTAATTCAGCAAGGTGACTCATTGTCTAACTTATAAATGAGAATTTTGTACTTTCTATTGAAGTAAAAATTTACTTTTGGCATTACAATACAATACTGAATCACAACAAAGGTGATAAAAGTAGCTGATATTATTTCTGGCATTTAAATATGTCTGTTTATTATGATTCAAAATAAGTTATGCCAATTACTGTTTTATTTAGGGTATATTTTTTGTGTTGCAGTTACTGCAAGTGTCTGTCACCCTAATAGTGTTTCTGCCATCTAGGCCACATGCTGTTCCCATATTATTCAGACCTAGTTTTCGTTGGCTGATATAAATAAATATGTGGCAAATATGACGAGGGTTTTGCAAGGGGCCTCTAGAGGCTTCATCACACGTTTGGAGAGAAGTTTCAAGAATCTGTGTTTGTTCAAATCAACACTCAACACAGCCATAGCTAAAAAGATTCATAACCAGCAGAAAGAAGTTTTATAAACAAATCTAAGAAATGAAGTCTTGCTCAGCCAAATTATTAGCTCATAAAAATACACAGAATACACAAACATTAGGTGAAACAGTCCATTTTAATTTTAACTGAGCTTTGCATCTACATTTTCCATCTATGATGGTTTTTCTATGGTGTTTTCCAAAATGCATTCTAGGATTGTCTTAAAGGATATACTGTATGCACTAATGCCTCAGATTTTGATGAAAATTAGGTGGGTCATTCCGTGTCAACTCAACCAGAGGTCCCCGGCTCAAATTTTTGATTTTGCTAATATTTTTTCTGAAGAAAGATAGACAAGTATAGTAATGAAAGCCAAAGTATTAAATTTCATGGATGAATATTTACTGAGTAATCCACTATTTTGTAGAGTGGGGTCAAAATGGCAATTTTCACCTGAGATTCAGAGTCAAATTACAGGGGGGTAAAAATGACTTCAGAAAGATGGCAGCATCATAATGTTACTTTTACACAGAGATTAGTAGGTCTGTTAGTAAAATCTGTTGACTTTAGCTGTCTTTGTTGCATTATGTGCCAATGGTGACCATTCGAAAATGGGGAAACAGCACTTTTCAAGTTTTTTCTCCAAAGTTTGCATGCCTGTAACTCAAGAAGTATTAAAGACATCAATGCCCTTTTGGATGTTGGGTCTTAACAAACTTTCCTTTTGGCATCTTTATTTTTAAGACCCTATATGGTTCAGTTCCAGAGATATCTTTAATACTTCTTGAGTTATAGGCACGCAAACTTTGGAAAAATAATATTTATGGCACTCAGACAGGTATGTTCAATGTAGTTGTCCTGACAGAAGGAAAGGAGAGACATCTCTAGTTTCAACATTACTTGTTCTTCAGACATTCCTCTTTAAAAGAAAAGTAGTATCATATTTTTGCAAACTGACCCACATTTGGTTCTTGTCCACTGAAAATGTGTACATTTTAACGAATTACTCCTGGAGCCATATTAAAATTCCAATATCTCTGGAACCGAACCATATAGGGTCTTAAAAATAAAGATCCCAAAAGGAAAGTTTGTTAAGACCCAATATCTAAAAGGGCATTAAGATATCTTTAATACTTCTTGAGTTACAGGCATGCAAAGATTGGAGAAAAAAATTGAAAAGTGCTGTTTCCCCATTTTTGAATGGTCACCATTGGCACATAATGCAACAAAAATAGCATAAGTCAACAGATTTTACTAACAGACCTACCAATCTCTTTGTAAAAGTAACATTATGATGCTGCCATCTTTCTGAAGTCCTTTTTATCCCCCTGTAATTTGACTCTGAATCTCAGGTGAAAATTGCCACTTTGACCCCCCTCTACAAAACAGTGGATTACTCAGTAAATATTCATCCATGACATTTAATATTTCGGCTTTCATCGCTATAAATGTCTATCTTTCTTCAGAAAAAATATTAGCACAATCAAAAATTTGAGCCGGGGAAGTTTTTGAAATTTGCTTGACTTGACACGGAATGACCCAGTTCTTAACCAGTATGTTTGTCCTTTTTTCCCCAGTAAAAAAGTCTTGTCTAATGCAATTTTGCTACTCAAGTCAATTGATCTTGTTTTAAGAATGTGTAAATGTTTCTACTGAAGAACTAGACGAAAATATTGATTAAGACAATGATTTTTGCAGTGTGCCTACTGTTTGGCACAGCATTCGCATCAGAATAGATCTATGCCTTAAAATGCTGTCTGTGTAGGCAGCTCACTAGTATGTAGGTGTTCACTTTAAACATTTCAAAACATCAGTCTAGATACCATGTTGGTATGGTATCTAGACTGTAAAAACAACTTAAGCCAAAAGTGGTTGGCTGCACAGCAAAGTACTTTGGTCTTATATTTCAGTACAGATATCTAAACATTCAAAAATGACTAAGTATGATTAAGTGATTGAATGATAAAATGATTAAGTATTATATTCTGAAAAATGTCAAAATTGGATGAGTAAAATTTAGGCTTAAAACAAGAACAAATTTTTAGCAAGGGGGTGAGAACATTATTTTTTGCACCCAACTGAGAGATATTTTCATTGTTTTAAGCATAAACTCACTTAATTGTGCTACTTTTTTCAGAAAACAAAACTTAATTCCTTAAGTAATTATCATTTCTGAGGTAAATGCATCTTGATTTAGGAGTTTAGATATTTGTACTTGAAAACATGACAAAAATAAGTAATACAATTCTTTTTTGCAGACTATCCTGATCTGTTTTGATGGATTTTAATTGTTTATGGCAGGTTTAAGCTGGGAAACAAGCTGGCTGATCAACTAGTCCACCTAAACACAAGCCAGGCCAGGCTAAGAGACCAAGAAACCACCTTAGGTTGGTTTAAAGCAGTGATTTTCAGCATGGCAATAGCAGGAATCTGCACACAGATATGGTTAGTGTTAATCAAATTCAAGATACTCAAAACCAAGAAAGCAGAACATAAAGGACAGGGTAACATCAGCAAGGCTAGGTAAATCTCTAACATTAGCCTATACAAGAGCATCAATGCCACAATGGGTCAACCTAGTCAGCAGAAAAGGTCAGGTGAGACATACAACATAAGACAAACAACAAGAAAATGCTGCCTAAATCCTTTAAAGTCAACATTAAATCTAAACTGTAAAGTAAAATAGGTTGCACATGCCCTTTCATGTTAAATTTAACCACTTATAATCATAAGAAAGACAACAGATAATATTCTCTCAAGATTTTCCAGTAACGATGACTTCATGTTCTCTTCGTGACAGCTGTGTCTATGTAAAGACTGAGTGAGCTCATAAAACAATGCAATACTTCCCTGAAAGCTTGTTATTACTGCCATCATTCAATCAGGCCTGATTTGCATATTTATCCCTATGCTGTCTTGGTGAAAAACTCTCCCAGCTTTTCTTTCTGTCATGATAAAACTTTCCAGCACAGCTAACAGGGCAGGGTCAGCTTAGCTGGCCTCTGAATTAAGTAGCCTAAAAGGAATCAATGAGCATAATTTGCATAAGGATCGTTACTTTATTGGAAGGAAATGAAACCGTCTGTCCGCTCACATTCTGTTGACCTGGGGGCAGCAAGCCATATGATGGATTTTAGCTCGATGGTAGTGAACGCCTTCAAAGATATCAGGACAGGTGATACAAATGTGAAAGTTTTTGGAAATACTTAGACTAAGGTCACTTTTCACAGACTGAAAGCTTAGAAAACAGATGAAGGTCTGGAAAGACTCTCTCAATGTGACTTATATCCACATAAAGACATCAATAAGCTATTGCAAAATGCACCCAAATATCTACTTTCATTTTTCAGAGCTGCACAATCAGGGAAACACAACACAAAAATATAAGCTTATAAATTATTTAGGATAAAAAATACTTTGCATATAATGCAAACTGAAACCCTTGAAATATGAATAATCACACACTGTGACCACAATCTCCCACTGCTTTCAAATGCAAAATGTCATGTGCGATAATCTATTGATCCCTATTTGACCCAGAAGGCTTGCATAAAATAAAAAAGCAAACAAGTCTATCGACTCACTCAAACAGTCCTTTGAAAGCTTCTTGTTTCTAA
>JAFVLL020013132.1:0-11846 GCA_021397915.2 Tor tambroides | reverse complement strand
GGCAATCAAGAGTACATGAAATATTATTTAAATACCTGAAAAACAGGAACAATAGATAGAATTTAGTTTTTTCCCCCTTTCTCTCTTCCTTTGTATTTCTCTCTTCCAAATCTATGTACACTCCACACTCCAGATCAGTAGGTGGCGGTAATGCACCTTTTTCGTTGGTTTGCCAAACCGCTATAAAACACCAGAAGAAGAAGAAGAAGAAGTTTGTGTTGCGCTCGGTTGGGTTTACTCGCATCGGGTGTCGGAAGTGTGCAAAGTTATTTGGGCTGCGCTTTTTTGCGTTTAGTGAATATTTTGCATTAATCGGTTTTTGATTTTCGATATTTCTGGGCTTTTGGTCCAGCTTGAGGTTCCTAGGTTTTTTAAATACTAATATTATATACAGTATGGGTCCGAAGCAGAGCAGTCCGTCCGTGGGGGTTCGGATCCGATCTTACTCCGGTTCCGATTTGTCAAACTCTGACGGGCGAGCTGCGGTTCTGCGCTATTACGCGGGCGGTTCAACGGGACAGATCGGTGAACGGGTCCAGTATTCGTCGCAAAGACCCGGTACGTTCATCCAGAGCGCCGTTATCCCGACCGGCGGCCGGAGAGATGAGACAGACGGGCAGAGAACGCTGCTGATCGGGTCACTGCCTGTGCACCTCACCCCTCACCTGCTGGGCGGTAAGACACTGGGCTCACTTCTGCCAATTACTATTATATTCTAATGCATTTGACTAATATATATATATATATATATATATATATATAAGTCAAATATATATATGTGTGTAATCATGTTATGTTAATTTGTGACTTTATCATAAGTTAATTTGATGTATTGTGATATTATGCACCATCTTATGATTATATGTTCATATAATGGCAGTAATTTAATAATATTAATATATATTATGTTGCTTAGTCTTAAATGATTGTACAACATTTTTATATGATCACAAGCTCACGTGTGTATTATGATAGCCTATAAAATATAATAGGTATAGACCATATCTTTTGATATAGTCGATATTGATCTTTTTAATATGTATAATAATAGCCGTATGAAGCTTGATGACCTTGATGAATTGCCTTATTATATGACCTTATATATTATATTACCATAGATATATAAGTTTATTTTATTGGTCTTATATGATTATTCATCTTTTTTCTAAGACAATATCATAGATATATACATTATAATTTATAATAATGAATCTCGTTGACTCTATGTTGCATAATTATTATTATACCTTGTCATAATTAAGCTCATATATGTGTTATGCTATAATTATCAGTCATTTCTGTCATACTTTATAATTTAATTATTGATGAAATCATATAATTATGGTATGGTTATATAATGATGCCAGTAATCCCATATATGTCAATACATTTTATTATAATTTCCCTCACTGGGTCTATATGGTTACTTGATTGTATGACAGTATCATACTTAAAGACAAGTACATTTATGTATAATTTTGAAATCTTATTTGTAGGATAGACTTCAAATGCGTGATTGAATGTTGTTTTATGGCTTATGCATCGATGGTTTTATCATTGTGTGTTTCTGCACATCATGTTCTGAACGGCCTGTGATCAGAACGCTGACTGTTTTGTTGTGGATTTTTATGGTAACTATAAACACAGAGACTTCCTTTTCCAAGAATAGGGTAACATGAAAATGTGGTTCCTTAACATTCCTGATGTGTTTATGTGGGTTAAAACTGCTGATATTATGATAATGAATTAATACTACTTTATCTGTTCCATGCAAGATCTCTCTCTTTCCAGATAGATTGCTTGAGAACTTGAAGGTCAAACTGCAATGTTATATTTTTGTGACCTTTGAGTGGCAATAAACATCAAACATTATGTGTGTTTGGTTCCAGATTTGATCGTATAGCGATAACGGTTGTATTAAATAAATCATCCTTGATCGTGGGTCAGACTGATAAGATTCAGAGAGGGAAATTTGCTGATCGGGAACAGACGTGTGAACACGTGAGAAAAATGTCTGTGTCAGTCATATGCATTGCTTTATATTTGACAGTTGTTGTATTTGTTAGCAAGACATTTACGAGCCATAGTTCCTGCTGAAATCCTCTTTTATGAGTCTTGTTTGAAATAGCTGAGCAAGTTTGATTGCCAGCTTTTTGATTTGTGATGTACAGTCTGGCTTAGAAAGTGGCTATTTTATTATTTTTCTATAAAGTAATTTTAAAAAGAAAAGCAGCTTCAAAATATTTTTCTGTTGTTGCAATTGCAGCATCAACCCGAAATACAAAAAAGTAATGACTTCAAATTTAAAAAAAAAAAAAAGAAAATCACTGGTTTCCTAAACACTACCTCTTCCATTGGACAGTCAAATATAATATTGTGTTGGAAAGCATCATAGTGTTTATACTTTTCATGGAAATCAAACGGTGTGCTTATAGCTAGGATAGCAAAGACCGAAGGGGCATTCTGTGTCAATGCACATTATATAGGTTAAATTGGAGTGTGAAGGTTGAAGTGCAGGAGACGTGTGTGTCTTGGCTGCTCCAGATGCAGTGTGTTCAGTAAGATAAGCGTGTTCTTCGTCAGCAATATTCGTTGCTGTTTCAGTTTACATCATGAGCTTAAAGTGTTTTCAGAAACATGAAAATTTGAACTATAGCAAAGTTACAGAGAACACAAACCGAATGTGCATTAACTGAAGTGTATCAGTTTTTAATGCTTACAGTTAATCAGCCAATATTTGGCCAATTAACATAACAGCATTCTCTTCAAAATCTACTAGCATAATCAGCTTAATTATTTTTATGCATTTGAGTAAATTCTGTGGAAAATATCTAATTTGTGGTTGAAAGTCTTCTGAAGAAAGAAGTCAAGAAATTTATTAAGATAAATTCTAAAAAGTTTGTGAGAATATTCCAAAGTACAATTCTTTTTAAAAAAAAATCTTAAATTTTCAAATATATTTTTAAGAATATTTGAGTTGCCACTGTTTATAAATACTCTTCATGCATCAATGCTTAAGTTGGCCTGCCCTGAAGAAATGTATATATATATATATTTTTTTAATTTGCTTTGGCTTTTTATTAAGTATGAATATATGCTTTGGCTTTTGACGTGAATGATATTGGAATGGGCTTTTGTTGTGAAATTTGTTTTATTTCTGTATTTGTGAGGTTTTTTTTTATTTGTTTTTTTTAACATTGCTATGTTCTTGCTCTTATAGTACTGTTTTAGTTTTATGGCATTTTTGTGTACAGCACTTAGCAATATAGCCTAAATAAGTTGAGTATTTCTTAAGAAGAACATGAGAGGCTTTAGTGTTTATCTGATTGTATGGCAGTTCTGAAGACTTGCTGATCAACTCAAAAAACACCTCAGCAATTCCTCAGAATTATAAAAACACGCACTATTTTTGTTGCATTTTACAAGTTCAGCACTTTAGGTTGTTTTTTTTTTTTTTTTAAGTGCGACATGCATTTTAAATGGTTATTTTGTGATGAATGCTGCCAAAAATTGACAGTTATGAATTATTAACTGAAACTTACAAATGAAAAACGAGGTCCTTGTTTGAATTGATTTTGTAGAATTGATACTGAATTTCGAGTTTAGTAAAAACTCACTTCATGAATAATAACAACTGACCAATCATTGATCAGTACTCATCAGTACTCATGCACATCCTTAGCAAACAACCCAATATATTTATGAGACATCTTACCTTTGGGGAATTTAAGAATTTAAGTTTATTTATTTATTTTAGAGCAAATCATAAGAAAAAAAAAAAGATATGAAGAAATGTTCTTGGGAATGCAAAATATTCTTAACTTTATTCTTGGTAGAAAATAAGAAAATATCTGTTACAAAGAACTTTATTCTTAATTTGTCATGAATCTGGCCCCTGATGTTGGGCTTATCAGTGATCCTTAAGCAACCTTTGTCGTCATAACTCAAGCATGTGTTTCACTTTGACCATTAA
Source organism: Tor tambroides (assembly GCA_021397915.2). Lineage (NCBI taxonomy): Eukaryota > Metazoa > Chordata > Actinopteri > Cypriniformes > Cyprinidae > Tor > Tor tambroides. Next base: position 7,873 of record JAFVLL020013132.1, on the reverse strand, counting down.
CTGCCCGCCAGATAAAGTTCCCTTTGATTCCACTGGGCCACAAACACATAAACGCACAACGCTCTGTCTTATAGAATGACTTCCTGTAAAAGCTTTTATGTCTGTAATCAGTCTGGAGATGCTGCCATGTGTCTGAAGGCTCCTCCCCATCAATACACAGCTGACCTACCTTTTTTTTTTCTCCATATATACTTCCTGTTAATGTTTGGCAGTACAGACTGACACTGATAATTACAGTTGTGTGTGTGTGTCGCTCTATGTGTGTGTGTGTGTGTGTGTGTGTGTGTGTGTGTGTGTAACCAAGCTCATTAATGACTCATTAATAACATTTGCCCAGCTTAACTAGTTAGTGATTGATGGGTCAGTGCATTGGTAGTTGTGAATGTGTTCTCTATTATTAAATGTGAATGTGCAAAGAACAGGAAACATGTTCAACACACCAGTTAAACTAACTAAGACTCTGTGAATCTTGGTGCAAAATGTACTTTATTTTGATGTAAACATACTTTTGTTTGGTGTTCAGTTTTTAGTCTATGCACATCAGAAAAGCATTCTAATTAATATGCTTTCAACTTAATGCTCAGTGTTGTATTCTGTTGCATATCACGCATATTTTTGGAAATTGGGTGTTTAGTGCACAGAACAAATGTAACACAGTTTGTTACAGTGATTTCTTTCAGCTCATGGAATAAAATGCTCATTGCTTAATATGCTTGTATAGGAGTAAAAAAGGATTAATTCTATTTTCCGTATGTTATATTGATTCAGGCAGACCTTTGAATGTCTACAGAGGTTTCTGTGTAATCATAAATAACTTTACAGCCTTATAATAAAGTTTACTTGAAATGAAACAAACATGTTGGCAAATTCAGCTTTATAATCATTCAGCCATGTGCAGCATGGCCACGTGCCGTGAATTTTATGCATTAGTTTTTGTTCATACTGTGATAACCTGATAATGCACATTACAGAAAACAGACTCACAGACGAGATTACAACATTTCCAAGATTGCTTTTTTTATTGCCTTGTTATCTTATAACTGCTGTTTACTGACAGGAACTGTGCGATTATTGCTCAAGCGACCTACATAATAAATACAAGAAAAATAAATGTTACAAATGTATTTAAACATGATTTTTGTCTCTTCTGTTTGTTTCAGCTGGATTTGACTGTCCCGTCTGCTCAAAGTTTGTCTGTTCAGATGAAATAGATGATCATTTGCTCATGTGTTTCTCCAAACCCAGACTCAATTATAACGGTAAGAACAACCTTCACTATCACGCACTAGGCCACTCTCTTTCTCTCCAGTTAGATCACTGACCCGTTCCTGCAATCTTGAGCTCTCAAACAGAGTTGAATCTACTGAAAAATATCTGAAATAACAAAAAAACTTCAATTTATTTCATGCTGGACCAGCTATCAGCTCCACAGACAAATTTGTTTCTGTCCTTCACGTTTATTTTAAAGCTGATTTGTTTTGTTGTATAACAGCACCCCCAAGTGTCCTCAGCTGACTCCTGCTGCTCTGAGCTGCTCTGATGCTGATAGTGATGTTGTGATGTTTTCTCTTTCTGTAGATGATGTTTTGTCTCGGGACTCTGGTGAGTGTTCGATATGTCTAGATGACATGGTTCAGGGGGACACCATCGCTCGACTGCCCTGTCTCTGTGTCTTCCATAAAGGGTATGAGAAACATTCACTAACACAGTCATACACACACACACACACACACACACACACACACATACCTGCTGTTGTCTGTAGAAATCATCTCATCTTCTGCTCCTCTAGGTGTATTGATGAATGGTTTGAGGTCAACAGGTCGTGTCCAGAGCATCCTACAGATTAACATTAAAACAGGTCAGATGTTAGACGCTTTCCACATATGTGACCCTGGATCACAAAACCAGTCTTAAGTGTCAATTTTTTGAAATTGAGATTTCTACATCATCTGAAAGCTGAATAAATAAGCTTTCCATTGATGTATGGTTTGTTAGGACAGGACAATAGTTGTCCGAGATACAGCTATTTGAAAATCTGGAATCTGAGGGTGCAAAAAAAATCAAAATATTGAGAAAATCGCCTTTAAAGTTGTCCAAATGAAGTTCTTAGCAATGCATATTACTAATCAAATATTAAGTTTTAATATATTTACGGTAGGAAATTTACAAAATATCTTCATGGAACATGATCTTTACTTAATATCCTAATGATTTTGGCATAAAAGAAAAATGGATAATTTTGACCCATACAATGTATTGTTGGCTATTGCTACAAATATACCCCAGCGACTTAAGACTGGTTTTATGCTCCAGGGTCACAATTTACAAATAGAGTGGTGTCACCAGTAACCAATAATGACCAAAAAATAAAAAAGATTGTTTTTTTTCTATCTGCAGATATTTCCAGTAAAGAAGACCAGCAGAGAAGGGCTCAGCTAATGTTTTTCTCCAGGATCTGACTTGTTTTGACACTAGATGATAAATCTTCATCTGAGACCTATATGGATCTAAAACCTGCTGTGCCAAATCTAAATGAAATCATGCATATACTTTGCACAGTTCTGTTAACAAACCTGAAGGCTGTTTAAAAGTAATCTAGCTGCCATCTTGGAGCTCTTTAGGGATCAGAAGGTGGACTGTAGTATTACTGCTTCATAGGTTAGGGTAACATATCGACAACCACAAGATCGAATACATTTTCCCTAACAGGACTATCTGTTGAACTTTTTTTAATCAAAGGAAGAGTTGTTTAGAAAGGACATGAATATTGAGGACGATGAATGACAGAATGTGAGTAAAGGAAGAACACAAAAGATATTTTCTGTACACTTAAATGTTTGAAATTATTATTTAAATAGATGATCCAGTTGTAAATGTTTTTGATAAATCCTGTTAATTTTTTTCCCAATGTGGTGCTGTGTATATAACAGGTACTAGTTACAAACAATGTGTATATATAAATTATATATAAATAAATTCAAAGGGCTCTGGAATGTTAAAACGTGTCTTTTTCTACGTTGTTTCTGAATGTGTGTGTGTGTGTGTGTGTGTGTGTGTACATGTAACCAAATAATCCACACATAAGATAAAATCAACAGATGGACAAGTATAGTAGCCTATTGGATAAAGCCCGTACATCAAGTACAGATGTTTACTCTAATTGTAGATAGGTAGGTTTTCACGGAGGAAATTAATAAATATCCTGCTAATTTTTCCCGACTTTGAAGCATACCGTGATATAAAACTCCAATCGATCGCATGAACATGAGCGACTGATAATGAAAAATGCCCAAACACACAAGTTTTATTCGTACAGTCTTTTTATTTAATTTTACAAAACATCACGGAAGTATATGAACGAAAATCAGTAGATGAACAAATCTGTTTCGACGTTTGCATTTGGGTATTTTGGGAACGGAGCGAACAAACTCCATTAGCTATACATAGAGGCACTCGTAGGGACCGTTTTTATACCGTCTATGGTAGGGACCCGATGAAAACTCGTGTTTTTCCGTGTGGGCTCGCTATCTCTCGTGCACAGAGCATGCGCACCACTCAAATGCGTTTAGAGTCCTGATTTGCGTCGTGACATACAACGAAAAGTAAGCGTTTAAAAAATGTCAAAAGTCTCTTTTAATAATGTGCATCGATGGTTTTAACAGAAAACCCCGATAATATTAGTGGCAAAGTGAAGATATTAAGGGTCTTAACTTTTCCATTTGTTAAATATATTTCAATAACATAAGAACACCGAGTTGCCGTTTTACCACGTTTTATATTATTACGACAAGTTTTATACAAAAACTAAATATTCATGAGTTTAAAACTTCATAACCTTTTCAGTGACTGTTGATCAAACCTAGTGAGGTAGTTACTAAACTCTCTAATGAGGTAGCCTACTAGTCTCTCTAAAAAGTTAACTACGTTTGAAAATAGGGATATGAACTGGATTTTGTTTACGTGAGCCATTTTACACCCCGACTGAAGATTCTTGGACCAAGTAAAGTGTGATGCATGAAAGTGACTTCTTGGTTAATATAGGGTTACTTAAAGCTGCAGTCCGTAATTATTTTTGGGGTTAAAAATGATGTGAAATCAATATTTGAGCAAGTACATAACCAGCCAGTGTTCAAAACTATCGCCTTACTTTAGCCCGGTTCACAACGGTTAGCTTGTGATCAGTGTTGGGCAGTAACTAGTTACTAGTAACTTAGTTACTGTAATAATATTAATTTTTGCAGTAACTAGTAGTATAACTAATTACTAAGATTTCAGTAATAATATTACAGTTACCATCCATAAACCAGCTTAGTTAGTTACTTTTAATGCCTCAACACTGCTGATTTAAAATCCAACAATCAAATAATTCCAAGATTTATTTTCATAATTTTCAAGACTCACACATGCATGTGATGTCCCCAGTTCAGCAGGCAAGCTTGGAATATGGAAAAGCTTACATTCAGCAGATAGAAATATTGCATTATGTTGATTTTGTCAGGAAAAAAGATGATCTGAACACTGTTGTGTAAGTTGTGGCTGTACTTTACTCTGGCATTACATCCCACCCACATCCCTCTGATCAGCATGCAGTACATTATATTACTATAATTAAACATCTTTTTGGAAAATTAAACAGTTTCTTACAAACTTATGTGATTTGATAGAATGCATAACGAAATATAATTTTACATGGGTAATGGAGAAAGTACAATTAGCTTCAAGATACACATGACAATTAATGAGATTAATACAAACACATCTAGTTGAATGTCACTGTTAATCACTATTGAGTGTTTGTAATAACTTCTGACTGCAATCCAATGTGGATTTTGGTCAAATTATGAGGCAGAAATATGTTGTTAGTAACATTCTAGAAAAATTTTGTGTGGAAGATACACAGTTACAACTTCTGTGGAGCATGAAGAAAAAGTAATGTAACTAGTAGTGTAACTAATTACTGTTGCCAGAAAGTAATAAGTATCAATATTAATTTTGAAAGGAGTAACTAGTAATGAGTAATATATTACATTCTTTGAGTAACTAGCCCAACACTGCTTATAATAATGTTTTCTAATTTGAGTGGTACAGGTAGGTTTTCGCAGGAAATTCGAGCATTGCACTGCATCATTACGTCACGTCTGTAAACATAAAGAAGTTGTCCTGGCTAGTAGGCTATCGCATGTGAGGATCCTGCAGGTGCTGGTGTTGTGCCCATTTTCGACTCCCTGCCAAATTATTACCCCCTCTTGTTGAAATCGCTAACTGATTGCCTAATCCTAACCCCACCCCTAATCCTAACCCCTCCCCCACACCTAACCCTAAACCTACCAATACAAGGGGGGTAGTAATCTGGGCAGGGGTCAGAATTCAGCACAACACTGGATTGTTTAGCCTTTTCTCACAGCAGCTAGAATAATTAAATGTATCATTTTGATGGCAGATTGTAATCCAGAAAGGATCATGTGTTTATGAAACACATGTGAATGGAATGAAATTAAATTATATTCCAGTTTTAAATGTGCTTCTGATTACAGATAGCCTGGGATTACACAAGATTTGTATTTTAAAGACAACCAGTTCGAAGAGAGCATAGTTTGCTTTTTGGATTAAAAGAATTTCTTAATATGAAATTTGAATGGTATGACAATTAGAGATTAGACTGTACAGAAATTGAAATCTACACGCTAATACACACTATACTCATTGTCACGCAATGCTGTTGTTAACATTAATAATTTGAGAATAAAATATAACAGTAATAATAATTTGCACGGTTTGATGTGATATGAGCTAACCAATCGTTAGATTTAATCACCGTTGGTAGCGCGATTTATTATAATGCTTTTTTCCTCAGTTGGTCAGAATAAACATGGCAGACTTGTTACTTACTTGTTCAGATGGCAATATATGGTGAAAATTCTTATTTGGGTCATATATTCCAAGACGTAGGCTTAGATTCATCCGCGCTAGAGCCGTGCCGGAGCACAACCCCACACAAGGAAGATAATTCCACAAAGAGCTGCAATTCCAGGTTTTCAAACAGAGATGGCGACAAAGAGGCAAAACTTACGGATTGCAGCTTTAAAAGTAACTTTAGGATGGTGTGCTCAAATTAGATAATGTTCAAGAAACAGTGTTGTAAGCGTTCTGTAATTTCACATTCCAGCCTATCAGATTATAATTATAAGTGAACTGTTTAACATTTTTTTGTAAATGATTTTTCCTCATTCACCTTTTGAAGTAATAAGAGTTCACCAATGAAATAAGAAGAAGAAAGAGATCACAAATATGAGATTTCAGTGTTTGTAAACATCTGACAGACAGGTAGTGTAGGTGTCTGTTAAATCTGCCTGTTTGTCTCCATTAACACTATATTCAGATAATTTATAAATGATATCCATTGTTAGTCACTTTGTCTCAGCCAGTGTTTTTGAATCATCAGACTCTTACCTGTGCGGTTTCATGAAGACAGAATGAACCATGGAGGACACGCAAACATTTAGCGATGGAGATTGTTCTCCTGGATGCAGGTACATCAAAATCTTCATATGATCCCAGTCTTATAGAAAGACATTGTATGCCACATTACAGGCTGTTCTGGGTGTTTGCCTTGTTTGGCAAGGTCTTTTGAGCCATTGTCTCTATCGTATACTGGTGCCAAGAATGGATGGATAGATGGGTGATCCTTGAGCAATGTCATCACTTTTCAACATTTGTAAAGCTTGTCTGAGTCTGAGATTCCCTATATGAGGTTTATCTGCAAGTAAAATCAACTATATGGATTTTTTTGTCTATTCTGATAAAGTAAATTATGTGTGGGGAGATCAAACTCACCAGAGCCCAGCTGTGTGTCCATGAAGAGTGACGAATCTATGGATATACCATTAAAATTTGCTGGAAGACACACATCAACTGATCTGAGGTGCGAGTCCATGTGACATTTCTCTCCAGATGGACAGATAGATGGATTGATGATTGTTAGCATTGTCATATCAACAAATAAATAGTTTTTGTCTCTGTTCTATTAAAGTCGATTCCAGAAGGAGCGATCAACCTCACCAGAGCCCAGCTATGCGTCCATGAAGAGTGGCGAGTCTATGGATATACCAATAAAATTTGCTGAAAGACACACATCAACTGATACGAGGTACAACGTTTCTGTCTGGATAAATAGATGACATTTAGCATTGTGCAACATACAGTTGTTATATCAACTGTATATAATCTGTTATTATGTATGCTCTATTATGACTATTCTATTGTCTCTATTACAGTCGATTCCAGAAGGAGCGATCAACCTCACCAGAGCACAGCTATGCGTCCATGAAGAGTGGCGAATCTATGGATATACCAATAAAATTTGCTGGAAGACACAAATCAACTGATCCGAGGTACAGCGTTTCTGTTTGGATGAATTGATGACATTTAGTATTGTACAACGCAGGGCATAAAACAAACAAATCATAATGATGAATTGATGAACTGTATATAATCTGTTCTTGTGTCTGCTCTATTATGACTATTCTATTGTCTCTATTAAAGTCAGTTCCAGAAGGAGCGATCAAACTCACCAGAACCCAGCTATGCGTCCATAAAGAGTGGCGAGTCTATGGATATACCAATAAAATTTGCTGGAAGACACACATCAACTGATCTGAGGTACAACGTTTCTGTCTGGATGAATAGATTACATTTAGCATTGTACAACGTAGAGTTATGTCAACTGTATATAATCTGTTCCATTATGACTATTACATTGTCTCTATAAAAGTCGATTCCAGAAGGAGCGATCAAACCAACCGGAGCCCAGCAGTGTGTCTATGAAGAGTGGCGAGTCTATGGATATACCATTAAAATTTGCTGGAAGACA
>JAFVLL020013131.1:0-20868 GCA_021397915.2 Tor tambroides | reverse complement strand
CTCATGGTGTACATGTTGTTTTCTAAGTGGCATTTCCCATCATTGGGAAGCACGATTCCACCTAGTTTGCCATCGCCGGCAAAATGGAAACCTGCATCTGTAGAGAAAACCAACAAACGAGTGACGTTTCTCCAGCCGATGTGCTCCTGAGAGAGAGAGAAAAAAAGATAGGAGAAAAATGAGGCCAGGGGATACAAAGAGTGAACTGAAATTCCTGTAACATTTCAATTCTTCCACTGAAAATAACTAAATAAGGACACATATTCTCAGTGCATAGTAAATAATGATGTTGTTTTCCACTCACTCCACAGACGGCCACTTGCATGATGGCATCAAACCCCCCCTCAGGTGAGTCCAGGTTGCCAGATATCTGCTGTTTTCCCACCAGACTGTTGAACTGCTCCCCGTTGCTGGTGAGTTTCAGCACGTTCTTGTAGCTGAAGGGGCTGGTGCAGTTTTGGTCCCCTGTGCAGGGGTTCAGGAGCTTGGCTGGAGTCGTGCTGATATACGGCATCACCGTCTTCTCCACAAAAGAGCCGAAACCTATCCGGAAATGAGCAAAGTAGAGTCTTAGCTTGAAATGCATGCCTGCTCTGTCTCTTTGGCAGTGTGAGGAAAGTGTTGATTATGTCTTATTTTATCATTTAATTATAGGTTATAATAATGCAATATTCTAGTAGTGCTGTCAAACAAATGAATCGCATCCAAATAAAAGTTTTTGTTTACATTATATAAGCATATGTACTGTGTATATTTATTATGTATACATAAACACACACACATACAGTATACATTTTGAAAATATTTACATTTATGCATTTATATATTCATATTCTTATATTTTATATTATACATAAATATATTTAATATATAACCATAACTATACATGCATGTGTTTGTATTTATATATACATAATAAATATACACAGTATACACACATATATTATGTAAACAAAAACTTTCATTTTGGATGTGCTTAATCGTTTGACAGCACTAATTCTAAGTCAAGGCTTTCGTAGCATGAATATTTGTTAAAATGAGTCCATAAAAAGTAGACCTGTGTGTTTATTTACTCTGTTTCGCAGGTTTTCAGCATTTCATCAGTAATGAGAGGTGTTTATCAACAGTTGTCTTACTAACTAAACACACACTTAAAGGCCTCGCTGCTGTTTCCACCAAAAGGGGTTTAACATTCGAAAGTGAAGAATTTAGTACTGTAACATGTTGTGAAAAATAAAATTATTATAATGATCTAATATTCATTTTCTAAAATACAATTGTATTACAATAGCATATATCGGTCTTCAATGTTTTTTATCATTAGTAAAGTTATTATATTATATTATATTAATTCTAAAATGTTATTATTATCACTTAAGTGGTCTCTTTGCTGTTTTTGCATGGATGTTTCTACAGCAGCATAAGACATTTTCTTATGAGATGTGAGAAATGCTTATCACATTGCAGTTCAAATTGTAATCACAATATATGCCAAAATAATCACAATATATTTTATGACCAAATTGTGGCCTATACTTTAAATAAATAATTTCAAAATAAAATCAATTACATAATCAATTATATAATTATACATAATAATACACTTGTTGTCATTTGACCATTAACCGACATCAGAGAACCATAAACATAAACTTTTATTACATATAAAAATGAGACTTTTTTTTAACAAAAAAATGTATGATATCTCTAAATATATTAGTGCTGTCAAACGATTAATCGCATCCAAAAAAAAAGTTTTTATTTGCATAATATATCAGTGTGAACTGTATATATTTATTATGTATATATAATACAAACACATACAGCATATATTTAGAAAATATTTACATGTATTTACATTTTTATATTTATATTCATATAATTTATATTATATATAAATATATTTAATATATAAACTTAACATATTTTTCTTAAATATATACATGCATGCATGTGTGTGTAGTTATATATACATAATAAATATACACAGTACACACACATATACTATGTAAACAAAAAAATAAATTTTTTTTGGATGTGATTAATCGCGATTAATCGTTTGACAGCACTACTATATATACATAGACATGTGTACATGTGTGTTTGTGTGTGTGTTTACGTGTTTATAATAGAGCCAAGTGTTTTGTTTTGATTTGATACGACTCTCACCTATTCTGAAATCTGAGGTGATCTTGGACATTTCCTTCATCAGACTAGTCCCTAGGTTCTTGACGTTCTCCAAGTCATCCTTCATGGAGTAGGACAGGTCCATCAGGTAGTACAGGTCTATGGGATAGTCTTCAGCCCTCTTGAACTTCAGTTTGATATTCTGAGGTTCCCCTACAGGAACAGCACAAAAAAAATCCATTAGTATTCCCTAAATTACTTGCACAGATAAATAAAAAGCAACAAGGATTTCAGACTGTGAGTTGGCACCAGATCTGAGGTTGAGGCTGAGTTTCTGAGGCTGGATCTGAGTAATGTCCTCGGGTCGGAGTTTCTCTGCTCCTTTCTTGCGGTTGGTCACTGCTTTGTTCTTGAGGATCCTTTGGCTCCCGTGAGGGTTCTCGATCTTGGCAGCGGCGCAGCCTCTCTTTCTGAGCGACTCCAGCTCATCACAGCGCGCCGTCGTCGGCTCTCCCTGCTTCAGAAAGTCCTGGCGGACAGCAAATATAACAGCTGTTACTGCTTGTATTGTGTCAATTAAGCATGTCACATTATTTGAAGATGTTGATGAAGCAGTGAACAACACAAATCCATTGTAAAAACCATAACATGAAAATTGTAGTTGTAGTTCTTTCCTTTTTTTTTTTAATTGCTACTTTTGTCATGTTTCTTGTTTCCTTCAACATCTGTTTGTGATGAATTACCTTGGTTTCTTTTTTATGAGTATTATTACTTTAATATTGTAACGTATTATTGCAATTTCAAATAGCTGTTTTCTATGTGAATATGTGTTAAACTGTAATTTATTTCTGTGATGCGCAGCTGTATTTTCAGCATCATTACTCCAGTCTTCAGTGTCACATGATCTTCAGAAATCATTCTAATATACTGATTTGCTGCTCAAGAAACATTTCTGATTATTAGCAATGTTGAAAACAGTTGTGCTGCACATTATTTTTGTGGAAACTTGTCCTTGCTGAATAAAATGTTTAATTTCTTTTAAAAAATGAATGGTTGTGTACATTTCTCATAGAAAACAATAAAGAAATGAAGCACATCCTATAAAAATAAAAAAACATGAATGTCAGAATTTTTTTTTTTTTTTTTTCAAAAATTATAGGAACAATTTTTGCATTTTTTTTTTTTCTGAGAATGTCTAAAAAGAGAACATTCTAGAAAATAATATCATCAGAGTTAATTAATCTAAAGAAATAACTGTTATGACAAATTGATATTTAAAATTCAGTCATGGAATACACTTAAAACTGTAAAATTAATTTAGTTATTTACACAATATTAACATAGTTAATAAGAGGATATTAATATTATCCTCTCTGTACCCTGGTAACTGCAGTACTTGTTTCCAGGGTTATTATAGTTAACTAAAACTGCAATTAAAATTAAAATCATAAAAGACAATTTCCGTTACTTGAAATAAAATTAAAGTTAACTTAAAAAAAATAAAATAAATAAAAAACCTTTTTTTTTAAATTTATTTCAGCTAGTTGCCAAGACAACACTTGTCATTTTAATTTAGTTTAACTTAATGATAATAGTATGTCAGTGACACTTGTTTGTGGACTTGATGATGCATGGAAACATCTTGACGCTTTATTGATGCTCGACGTTCCTTATAAGGACTGCTATAAGAATCTCAAGCATCACCGGGATGTTTCCATGCAGAAGCAGTTAAAATAAGATTTCCTAGCATGAATGGAATGACAACATTCATCCGTCATTACTGTTTCCTGGCAAATCTGCCATACCTATTAATATCTGATGTCTTAGTTTGAGTCATTTTGTTTGCCATTATGTCTGTCTGGTCCTGCAGCACCGGCAGGTGACTTAATATGAACCTCCTGTTTAGTGAAATGTTGTATAAAAACGATATCAGACTTATAATCATGCATCAGTACAGCTCTGATTAGTCAGCATGAATATGAATGTAATTCTGCATTGATATATTGTGTCAATAAATGTGTTTGGAGGGTTAAAGAACAGATTGACCGTGGTATTTGAATGCTACTCACTGTATCAGTGCACCATCCACATTTAGCCCCCACTTGTATGCATTCACCGCAGGATAAAGCGTTGGCTTTGATGCACTCGTTGCCCTCTGCTGAACAGAAGAGACGGAGAGCGTTTCACATCTACAGCTTCGATTCATTTCCATCACTCCGGCTCGCTGTAATTGGAGCCAGAGATGACTACTCTATGTTTTCCATTATGGATAATGCTCCGACCGCGCTGGGTGGAGCGAGCGCTGAGTAATGACTTCAGTATTTAACCGCTTGCTCTGAAGAGAGTTATCCTCATAGAAACCCAGCACTTATTAATTCTGACCGAGTCGGACAGAGTTACAGCACACTGGACAGAAATACACTGAATTAGCATTAGAAACAACAGCGATCTGAGAACTCAAGTTCATCACATTACCTTGCTGTGCTCTGCTGCAACAAATCATCCCTAATAATGTTGATATGAAAAGTAGCTTCAGGTCCATCTACAACAAAAAGACAACAAATATAAGCAGTGGATTCACTTTCAAAACAAGCAGTGGGCTAACAGTATAAACTGTTATAAATATATGATTTAACTTGACTGAATCAACCTGAAATCATTGGACTATGACAATAAATTTTTTTTAAAAAAGGGTAAAATGAAAAAAAGTAGACCCTTAGGATATCTGTGACACAGTTTACAGAGCATTACCATGATTTTTGGACATAATGGTAATACCTTGTTTTTCTTTTCTTTTTTTCTTCTACATGCTAATACCATGTTATTTTTGAAATATCTTTCACTACTATATAACTGGCATACATGACTCTTACAATCAATAATGAGTGGGTAACTTAACTTAATGCTTTTGATATAATGCATTGTTGGAGAAACATCATAGCTGTTTCTCGAAAACACTGCAACTGTTGTTAATGAGGCAGTGCAGTGATTACTTCTGTTAATTAATCAGTTTGAGGTGAAGATTGTTGCTGTAAATTACATACATGGCATCTGAGGACTGCTTCTCTATTTTTGTTTTCTGTTATTTTGCAGGTTTTCTTACATCGCTCCAGGGTTTCCCAGAGCGCAAATGCATATGCACTTTAATTCTCTTAACAAACTAAAAGACATAGAATGAAATGTGTATATGCACTACATGTTAGCTTGTTTTGCTCAATTGCATGATCTATTTAAGTCCACATCACACTAACAAGAAACTACACTTCTAACCACAGTTTGAGAGCTGTAGTTCAACCACAGAACTTTGCAATGTTTTTTTTTTTTCAAATGTTCTTGGCACTTTGTATTCAGGAAATACTAAATCATTGAACTATGTTGGTAACTATATAACTTAATATAACATAACTCACGAAATCACGTATTGTGTTTTCTACTTTTGGTTCAGTGTTCATCAGTTAACCTCTCTTGTTCCTAATTTTCTCCCTCGTTTGTCTTGTGTATGTATACTGCTAGTTTTGTTCAGTTCTTTGTCTGTTCTCATCAGAGTACATTTACCAGCTGCAACTCTCCTTGTCTTCACAACCTCACTAGCTATGTTTCCATTCAAACTGCGAGTTTAACTTAACAGAATGCACAAAATTGGAATATGGCATACAAATAAAGCACTGTTTCCATCCAGCGAGACAAAGAGAACAAAATAATCACTCACGGATAAACTGGTGCCAAATATCACTAAGAAAAAGGTAATTTGCTGCAGTGGGAGAAGTCACCGTTGGTCTTTTTTCATAGAAAATAAATTGCTTGCACCTCAGAGCATGCAGGCGAAATGCAATAAATACGGTCATGTTTTATCTTGCTTTCGGTTATGTTATGCCGTCCCATTGCACAAAGTCACATTACTTTTTTAATGTGCATTGAGGAATTTATTCAGTAAATTTGTTTCCATCTAGTTTATGTGCAAGTTTTCTCATCAGATAAATTTTTTTGAATTTATGCACATCTCTGTGTTTCCATTCAGCTTTGTTTATGCCATATTCCAAAATGTGCATATAAATAGGTTTTACTGCTCATATTTTCAGAATGATGACCTTGAGTTCACTGGAAGTCATAAACCTTCATCACCCAACAGAGCTCATCTATTCTCAGCTCCTGCAAGAGGAACCGCTGGGCTGGTTTAAATACCGCCTCTCAGATGCCATTCCTGGGTAAGAGTAACCATCATGCACCGCTCAGACCGTTTCCTAGCGGCTCTTTCCCTGCCAGAAATAGTGCCGACTCCTTCAGGCACAGGGCGCTACTCGAGCGGACAAACAATATCTTTAAAAACACAACTCAGTAGAATGCTAGAGAAGTACACTGTAAAAAAATAAATAAATAAAATGAATAAATAAATGAATGAATGAACAAGTATTAGGAAAAATACAGACCAGCTGTAGAATAAACATTTTATTATTTTCTACTTATTTTATCATATATTTTAAATATTTTTGTCATTGTGACATATGTTTATAAATAAACAAACAAATAAATAAAGTATTAGGAAAAATACAAACCGGCTGTAGAATACATATTTTATTATTTTATATATATTTTATTATATATTTAAAATATTTTTCATTGCGATATATGTGTTTTTAACCATGTCCAAGGATATGTAACCCTGGACCACAAAACCAGTCACAAGTTTCAATTTTTTGAAATTGAGATTTATACATCATTTGAAAACTGAATAAATAATCTTTCCATTGATGTATGGTTTGTTAGGATAGGGCAATATTTGGCTGAGATACAACTATTTGAAAATCTGGAATCTGAGGGTGCAAAAAAATCTAAATATTGAGAAAATCTCCTTTAAAGTTGTCTAAATGAAGTTCTTAGCAATGCATATTACTAATCAAAAATTAAGTTTTGATATATTTACAGTAGGAAATTTACAAAATATCTTCATGGAACATGATCTTAATATCCTAATGATTTTTGGCATAAAAGAAAAATGGATAATTTTGACCCATACAATGTATTTTTGTCTATTGCTACAAAATATACCCCAGCGACTTAAGACTGCTTTTGTGCTCCAGGGTCACATATTATGTCATTATTGTATTTTGATTACACAATGACTCGAAATGGGGTTATTTTAATCTATAATGATTATGAAAAACTCAAGTTCAAAAATTCAGCTCTGTTCGATGTCTCTGTAGCTCCTGTAAGAGTGATCTCTCATTAGATTCAGAGCACTTTAGCCTGCTGAAAGCATAAATGGCTGTTGTCTGTCCGGCCAGGTATAAAGCATATTGATTAGTGTGTCCCATGAGACTGTGTGTTGTGTCTGGTTAATAAATGATCCTCTGTTTGGCTCCACATGTCAGTGAGGGGCTCAAAAGTACTTTGGATGCAGCGACGTCTTCAGTAGAATGAAATCTATTAAAAATATGAGCGGCTAACATTATCATGTGCTAAAATAAGTTTCCTCATATTGAAGTAGAAGGCTTGACAAATGTTTTCTTTCCTGTACTGACATATCCTAAAAAAACAGGACATTAAATAATTAAATAAAAACTTCCTGGAGAGGAACATACCAACCCTTGTGAAAAAGAAGTGTGTGTGCACTTGTAGTGTACTTCACATCTCAAATATATTTACAAAAAACTGTACTTACAATTAACATAATATTACATTAAATGAAACAAAACGCCACTTACTTAAAGAGAGATACTTTTATGACTATTCCCTTTAGTATTTTTTAATAAACTGTATAAATGTTGAATTTAGTACATTTTAAATCTTTGTTTAATTTTGTTCATGCTTTAAAGACATTTAATTTGATGTGCTGACATGTTACACATTTAAAGTACTTGTTATAATTCTAACTGTAGTCTGTTATTTCATATTACATTTTAAAGTTAATATATTTCAAGTGTACTAAATTACTTCATCATTACAAATGTATAATTACAAATATATTCTAAATTGACATGCATGACAAGTTTTAACTGAAATTACATTGAAGTGCATTTTAGTTTACACTAAAACAAATGTGGTGTGAAAAACAAAAATGGCTAGTAAATAAAAAAAAATCAAGGATATAGAAACGGCAACACATTACACTAAACATTAAATTTTGATGTAGAAAAACCATACTCCGATATTCTGTTTTGTTTACAACTTTGATTTTTTTTTTTAATACAGTGAATAAATATATACTAAATAATATATATAAGTCAAAAAGCACTCTGAAGTTCATGCATTTGCAAAGGGGTCATATGATGCTATTTTAAAGATCATTATTTTGTGTATTTGGTGTAACAGAATATGTTGCCATGCTTTAATGTTCAAAAAAAACATTATTGTTCAAATACTGTACATTATTGTACTGTAGTTCCTCTCTCAAACGCGTCGTTTTCTACAAAGCCCCTCCTTCCGACAAGCACAGTCTGCTCTGATTGGCCAGCTGACCCAGTGCATTGTGATTGGTCGAACACCACAAGCGCACGTCGGAAATGTAACGCCCCTTTCCATAATCGCGAGCTTCAGCTTTCAAAATAAATGTAAAGACTGTTAATAATGTCCTTAGTTTTACCATCAGTTCAAGCCTGAGAGGGGATCAGAATCGCGTGACAGACACAGATGAAGCTCGTATGTGTTTGCACACAAGCTGACATTGTGTGACCATGTCCTCTCTCACACACACGAGCACACACACACACACACACACACACACACACACACGATGCGCAACTCCGCATTTGAACAGTCAATAGCAAATATTTGAACTAATAACAAAACATACTTACAGTCGCTGATTCAGAAGTGCCAGATTGTAAAAGCAAAGTTGGAATTAACCCCTTTTTTTTTTTTTAGAAATAGCCTTCGTGCACAGCCAGCCTTGTACTCTCCTAGGTTCACAAAACTGTCGTCCATAAAATGCGTTGCACAAATTCGAACATTTGGGTTGTGCTGTTCTGTTGTAAACAAATCTTAACCAATGATTCCTAATTGCATCTACTTTTGGAAGGTCAAATAAAGTGCTTTTGCTTTCTCATATAAACACACAGCGCCTCCCTGACATGGCTGCATCAACACTACTGCGGTTACTGAAACCATGCTTTCTTTCTTTGCGTGAACATTTGGGCAGCATTACGCAAATATTTCCACATCGTGACGTAGACATGTGGGGCGTGTTTGAATGAGCCGTTTTAGCCCGGTCTGCATCAGCCTTCTCTTTTAGACAGAATAAATCATTTTGTGGGAGACTTTGAGCTTTGTAACTCTGCAGATCTTATACATGCACAAACAGCTACAGAACACACTAAAGAAAATGAAAACAAGAAATCGCATCATATGACCCCTTTAATATAATTTTTCCTTTTTATTTAACATGCAATTTTACATTAGGATTATTTTAGGATTATTATACTAGCATATAAATGTTCTCAAATCTAACACACATTATTTTTAGCATTACAAAATTTCTCCCCCAAAAGCTTTATGAGATGTAAAATAAACAGCCAAATATGTTACTGTATGCAATAGTTCAACGTACAAAACCATAGTAAAAATGCACAAACCTAGAGAAACATTAAGACATTCTGGCACCCAGCACGGTCTACAAATAGTATATCATTATCCAAAAGTGTTGACAGACGCTCATAACGTGATACTGGCTTGATGTAAGACATGTCTGATGCCACTACCTCTGAATTACACATTACATCAGTGACAGTTCCAAAGAAATCACAAATATAACCAGTGCTGGCTTCTGCTCATGCGGGGCGTCCTGGGTGAGGCTGAAAATGCCTTTTACTTCCCTGCTGAATGTAATGCATGTGGTTTCCATTAAACTCAATGGGCAGAGATGAGGTGGCTTAGAGGAATTCCTCTTTTTAAACGCTAAAGCGAGCCACTGTGGGAACTGTGGCGGCCCAGATTAAATCACAAGTAACTTGGTAACACCTCTGAAAGTTGTTAGGCTGTGAGTCTGTTCTATAGTAAACTACCTCTTGTGTAATTCAGTCAGTGAGTTAATAAGTGTGTGTGCACGTTAAGAAACGGTTCCTCTCAGTGTGCCGTTTATACACCCAGTGTGCAGACAGCATGTCGGGCAGAGCGACCAGATTAGACCGCGTGTCTCTGAGAGTTTAGCTCTGTGAGGTCACACGAAACTCTTCCCATTACACTGACTACAAGGGTACGTCTACATGGCAACGATGTGCTAAAAGCAGAAAGGTTTTTCCTTTGCATTTTGAAAAGTTTTGCATGCAGATGGCATCCCTGTTCAGACGGATCTGTGAAAACGACTAAAACGCTGTATTACGCATGCCAGGCCAGTAGTTTGGCGATATCACTTTGTAAAGAAACACTACGCAAGCACATAATATGCACATGCATAATGTCACAGATTTCACAAATTCACATAGTTATAGTTTACAAAAAGATTATAACCATATCTTTAAAAAAAAAAAACTTGCACATTGAAACCCATTTTCAAAAGTGCGTTGCAGGCCCCCGAAACACTGTTGTCGTGTAAATGAACAGCCAAAAGGCATACAATTTAGTTAAAAGTGGTGTTGTGTAAACACCACCTAAGTGACAAAAATTCTAGTATTTTTAAATTTTTATTTTTTTACACAAAACATGCCTTTTCATGTTCATTTCATACTTCAATAAATAAATAAATTTCAATAAACAGCAGGTTCCCATTGTGACAACTAGCCCCAGAGTGTCCTTTAATACAAATATAAAGTGTGCATAAGCCTTATTCTGCTCTTTTTTGTTGTTGTTGTTGTTGTTGTTGACTAATTCAGTAGCAAAGAGTCAGTTAAGTCAACACTTATTTTTCATTCATTCAGCCCAGGTTAGTTAAATATTATTTATACACTATTGTAGTTTTTACTTACATTGTGATGTAGGTTTTATTTGTATATTTTTAGTTTTCATTTTAGCTTTTAGTGATTTTGTTATGCGCTTTTGTCATTTTTATTTGTTTTAATTCTTATATTATTTTGGTTTAATTTATTTTTATTTCAGTTTTGATTGTTAATTTAACTTACTTTTTAAAGTTAATTTACTTTTAATTTTTGTTTAGCTTAAGTTTTTTATTTAATATTTATAATTTATTCCAGCTTTATTTCAATTAACTAAAATGTTTTGACAGTTTTAGTGGTAGGTAACGATAATAACCCTGATCCAGCCAAGAAAAACACATGTTGGGTCCTAATTAAGAATGTGAACATAAACCAACTTGTAAAACACCATTTAGGTGTCAAACTAAAAAAAAAAATAAATAATAATAATAAAAAAAAAAAAAATAGCATGGCCATTGGTCTGTTTCTGTTCAATGAGGTTTCACAGCTGGACTCAGGAATGCTGGGGGGAGGCTGAACAGAGAGCATCATGGGAATAACACTGCTATCTACACAACGCTCTGGTAAAAACTGTGTGGTCCAAGACACAGAGAGTGTCACAACAAGACCCAGCTGTTGCTTTTTGACCAGAAGTCAACTTTCTTCTGATCCTACTGTAATTTTCTTTGGCTTATGAAGATAACAAAGATAAATGCAAATGCAAATAATAATAAAAAAACATCAAGAGCAACAAAAAGGAGCAAAGAGAAAAACAGGAAAGGGCGGCCGTTCTCTCCAGGACACTGAAAGCCCACCTCCAGTCCAGAACGAAACTTGCGTGGAAAGCAGAAACCCCTCTTTCTTCTCTCTTTCTTCTCTTCCCTGTCTTTTCTATTCTGGACTGGGAACGAGGGATCAGAACTAATGCCCACGAATGCCCCATTCAACCTCTGTCCTGAAACGAGGGCCAAACACAACCATGAGATAATGTCCCTTTAAAACGCAGGAGCATGTAATGAGCTCCAGGTTTAACAATCCGCCTGCAGCGCTGAAGAAAGTCTCTTGACTGCTTCTGTTGCTCATCTAAAGATTCATTTTTGGTCTTATCAAGCACTCGGAAATGTGCTTCTAAAGATTTGTTATATATTTTATATATTGTTACTGTTTTACTATACTACTGTTTCACTACAGTATGGAATCTTCCCTTGTTAAAAAAATACACTTTAGCATCTTTTAAAAAATAGTAGTTATTACATAAATAATATAGGCTACTTGGGAATATACTAAGTGAATGTAATGTTTTTAGACCTTTACATGCATGTTAATTGCAATTAAATGAATATTTATCATAGATTAAATGTATGTTAAATGCAATTACCTCAACTTTAGAGTGCATTTTGTCCCATTTAAATACATTTTTATGTGTAATTTATTACGTTTATTCATCTGGAAATATGGTTAAATTGTAAAACAGTATGGGTTATACATTACGTACTTACTATAGTAATAACAGTAACTATAGTAATAACAGTAAAATATGAATATTTACATGCAATTACCCTAACCTAAACCTATAGTAAGAACATGTTGTTAATTAATATTATTCACTACTTAAATGAATACAATTTGTGACAAGGACACCATAAAATAAAGTGTAACTCTTTATTTTAAGGTATCATTGTTACAGCGTAATTATACAAATAAGTACTTATTTTTTAACAACATGTATTTACAGCATTAGGGTTAGTATTTGAATAATGTATAATCATGTATTTAAATAAATTTTTAATTACACATCTGTAAGGATGTAATATTGAATAACTCACTAAAGTTAAAAAATATTATAATCAAGTACATTACATGAGCCTAGTATGTTAGTCAACACGTTAAAATGAAAGCTCAACAAAAGTTTAGAACAAATTTGAAATGTACTTGAAAATTAAACATTTAATTAGACATTATTACAAAGCGCACTTCAGTGTGCACACAGTCATGAAAGAGTCTCTCTTTAAGTACACTTGAGTGGATTTTTGTTTCATTAATGTTATATCTGCAAGGGTAGTTTTTAAAAAAAATATATATACTTGAAATATTAATGCAAATATAAATATCTGAGGCCCTACTTTTGCTGAAACATGACTATTTCAGTTTTCTTGTGAATACAATAAATTAAATGCATGCTGTAAACCAATATTAATAACCACACACCAATATTTTAAGTCAAAGAGGTTCGGCTGACAAAAACTTGAGAATCCCTGCTGCAAACGATGCATTTGCAAAACTGACCTTACGCTGACTTTCAAACAACAGAATCGATTGTGAATATTGTTAAATATCTAAGAGTAACATTCTTTCTATAAGATGGACCTTTAGGGGAATATTGACCATGCCAATGCTCGAGTTCAAGCCTGTCCTTCACAGTCATACTGGATCAATACCACTTCCTGCTGTACTGGACATTACTTAGACAACCACAATTCAACAACGACACAGATAGAACAAGATGTATATGTAATCACCAAGCAGCAGAGAGACACCAGCATAAGAAACAACAAAGAGAGATCATTCATTGTGCAGGCTACTACAAAAAGCAACTCGGTTTTTACATCATACTTTACTCACACAAATGTAAACACCATGATGGTAGGGTGTTTTGGTCATTGCCAAAAGTGTTCATTTTATTTTATTTTTTTTAGTATGTTGCTACATGGTACTGGGTGTTATTGTCACAAGTCAGTATGATAAGGCTTGGATTCCTCCTTCAATGTAAATCAATGGGATTTTTCTCATTCTGTCATTTTGACTTAGCACCTCTAATCAGTAGCACTACAGAAACTGCCTGCAATGTTGTTATACCACAGCTCAAGCAACTGGCTTGATGCTAAAAGTCATCTTACAAATATAAATATGTGCCTGTGGTGACATTTCTGCAAAGTTACATTACATTGCATCTTAAACATTTTGTAACATGTACAGTGGGTGGCAATAAAAGCGCTACAGTTTTATCCAAAACAGATGAATGTGAAATGTTTTATTACACTGGTTGTTGTATATTTTGTGGCAGTTTGGAAAAGAAATGTCAGGTAAGTGGTGCTATAATTTGTATAGTGCCTGAAAATAATGTACTTTCTACACTAAAGCTGACCATAAATGTAACCAATAGTGTTAACAAATGTGAAATAATACATTTGGTGAAGCAACCATGCCACTTTAGCTTGTTTTTAAGTCTTTAAGCTGTTTTTTTGTTTTTGTTTTGTTACTTGTGATTCAAGGACTTTGCAAGTGCAGTGCTGTACCAGGTGGGCTATTGAGCAAGTTTACTACATCAGAAAACCTGGTTATGAGATGCAAACGTCAAAATGTATTAGTTTACAAGTCATGCACTATGGTAAAAATGTTTTAAGGTCATAACATAGTATTGTGCAAGGAACCACGTGAAAATAAGTCTTTATTAATCAATAATCTGCCATTGTATTCATAATTTGTGTGAAAAGGAACTGTGTGAAATGCCACATGTGTTTATTTGATCCTTTTTGGAGTTTTGCAAAAATGTAAGTATAGGCATGTTTTTTCCAATGAGCTTGGGTTGAATGTATGGTTAAACTCATCTAGCTTGGTTCCACCCTCAGCCCAACCCCTTCATTTCATCTTCTCCACCCTCTGTAGTCAACCACAAACTCTACCATCCTCCTAAAAAAACATCCCAGGAATCCCTAAGATGTTTGACCAGAACAAAGGCTTCTCTGCTAGTATCAATGAAATGCAACCCAAATTAATCAAATTGAAGGCTGGGTGAGCGTTAGACTTCTATAAAAGCTTGCACACATATAATGCACTGACTACACTGAGCATGATATATTACACCTCTGAGACCTGAAGCTGGCAGTACAGGGTTGTGGGCCGTCGTAATGTTACTGCTTCTGCCTGACTAGTCCCTTTTAACCGTTGTGTTGGCTTTACAGGAATCGCTCCTATCACACCGGAAACCATGCAGTTTGGCAAACAGCCAGAAACCCCTCGCAGTGAAGCCCTGCCCATGAAAACCAAACCACCAGGACCTTTGTCATACCTACCAATATATATATATATATATATATATATATGACCCTGGACCACAAAACCAGTCACAAGGGTCAATTTTTCGAAATTGAGATTTATACATCATCTGAAAGCTGAATAAATAAGCTTTCCACTGATGTATGGCTTGTTAGGACAATACTTGGCTGAGATACAACTATTTGAAAATCTGGAGTCTGAGGGTGCAAAAAAAAGGAATATCGAGAAAATCACCTTTAAAGTTGTCCAAATGAAGTTCTTAGCAATGCATATTACTAATCAAAAATGACGTTTTGATATATTTACAGTAGGAAATTTACAAAATATCTTCATGGAACATGATCTTTACTTAATATCCGATTTTTGGCATAAAAGAAAAATCAATAATGTTGACCCATCCAATGTATTGTTGGCTATTGCTACAAATACACCTATGCTACTTATGACTGCTTTTGTGCTCCAGGGTCACATATATGTATATATATGAGGAAGCAGTTGGCATTGAACATATATGAACAAGTTTAATTGAGAAATGTACAATAAAATAACAAATGAACAATTTTATGCACCGTTTCTCTTTTATAGTGAAAGTTCAACCCTTTAGGCTTGAACTGATCTGATTCATATCCCACCTGGTCGATGCATCGCCGAGGTCAATTGCATGATTTAAGTGGTTGGAAAATGACGCAGTCACATGCTCATCTATCATTTTTATTATTGAATATGAATGAATAATTCACTGTAATAGAGGGGCTGACTCAGAGGACAATAACACTTCTAAACAAAACCTTTCAGTCGTACAAGGATAAAGCAGTGCCAAGCCAACAGGTTACAGCAGTACAGTTAAACTTAGTTTTAATTAACAGTGAACACTGAACAGCAATCTGTCTAACATTTATTAATGTAGGTTAATGTTTATTGCTAAATACTATTGTTCATTTCAAATTTATGTTCATTCATAATTCATAGTTTCTTGCATTAACTAATGTTAACCTACAGACCCTGGTTGTAAAGTGTTATATTACAGGCGTATAGCAGAGCTGCCAATGTCTCGGGAGATAGGGAGGCTTATAATAGTTTAGAGGAAATGGACGGTTTTATCTAAGATCTGTATTGGTCTCTTGGTCAGTCCAATTTTGGGCAGTAAAACAAAACTGAACAAGTAAGGTGGTCATTATCACAAATCATAAACCCAACAGGAGATGAGGACTGTGTCATGAAATATATACATACACGTCACACACATTATCTATCTTGTGACACAGCTAAACAGGATACAAGATGTACAAGATAAAAGATGTAAGGAATTGGTTTCCTGGGACAACAGTAATAACTGTAATTTTTATTTATTTATTTAAGTATTTCAAAACTGGAGACTGAACCTCTGACTAAAGCCTATGGACCTAGACAATAAAATGTACAGTATTCATGTAATGACAAAAAACTTAAATCATGTACGTATTTGCAAATGTACAAATGTAGCATGTCCTTATTGTTTAATCAAATATTTAACTCATGCAAATAATTGGTTGAAATCAATGTTGTTGACTATCACTGAGATTATGTTTTTATTCGCATTTATTAAATTCAGTTGAATTATTTACTTAAACTGAAATTATATCACTTAATTCTGTTCAGTATAGACTTCTGGTGCAAACTTGCTTCAAAGGATTACATGGTAAACAAAACTACACTTTAAAGCCTTAAAATGAATAAAAATTCTGTAATCATTTAACTCAAAAAATGATCATGAAATATGCCAAAAGGCAACATTAAAGGATCACAAACAATCTTTTATTCTTGCACTGTAATCCAAATTTTAAGAATCCACATGAAGCCATATCAAGTTTTTTATTCAATGATCTTCATCTACAGCCTCAGTAGCAACTGTAAATCATGCAATCTTCAAAAATTCTATATTTGCCGCCTCAAGAATCATTATGACCAATGTATGTCATCGCATGCTTTTTGGTTCTCATGTGACATGCCATATTTCATATTTCAGGTGGATATTGTATGTATCTATATAATGGTGCATGGTTACAAATTATTACCACTGTACATTTTTCTGCCTATTAGGTTTTTTACATTTATACCTACAAAACTGTGAAAATGTAGCTATATAAATATACAGCTGAAGTCAAAACTTTACATCCCCCTTTCAGAATCTGCAAAATGTTAATTATTTAACCAAAATAAGAGGGATCATACAAAATGCATGTTATTGTTTATTTAGTACTGACCTGAATAAGATATTTCACATAAAAGATGCATATAGTCCACAAGAGAAAATAATAGTTGAATTTATAAAAATGACCCCGTTCAAAAGTTTACATCCCCTTGATTCTTAATACTGTGTTGTTAGCTGAATGATCCACAGCTGTGTTTTTTTGTTTAGTGATAGTTGTTCATGAGTCCCTTGTTTGTCCTGAACAGTTAAACTGTCTGCTGTTCTTCAGAAAAATCCTTCAGCTCCCACAAATTCTTTGGTTTTCCAGCATTTGTGTGTATTTGAACCCTTTCCAACAATGACTGTATGATTTTGAGATCATCTTTTCACACTGAGGACGACTGAGGGACTCATATGCAGCTATTACAGAAAGTTCAAACACTCACTGATGCTCCAGAAGCAAAAGCCATGCATTAACATTAGCTGGGGTGTGAAAACTTTTGAACAGAATGAAGATGAGTACATTTTTCTTGTTTTGCCTAAATATCATATTTTTTCATTTAGTACTGCCCTTCAGAAGCTACAGAAGATACTTACATGTTTTCCAGAAGACAGATTAAGTTAAATTGACCTTGATCTTCAAATTCAAAAAGTTTTCATGCCCCGGCTATTAATGCATGGTTTTTCCTTCTGGAGCATCAGTGAGTGTTCGAATCTTCTGTAATAGTTGAATATGAGTCCCTCAGTCGTCCTCAGTGTGAAAAGATGGATCTCAAAATCATACAGTCGTTGTTGGAAAGGGTTCAAATACACAAAAATGCTGGAAAACCAAAGAATTTGTGGGCGCTGAAGGATTTTTCTGAAGAACAGCAGACAGTTTAACTGTTCAGGACAAACAAGGGACTCATGAGCAACTATCACAAAACAAAAAAACACAGCTGTGGATCATTCAGCTAACAACACAGTATTAAGAACCAAGGGGATGTAAACTTTTGAACGGGGTCATTTTTATAAATTCAACTATTATTTTCTCTTGGGGACTATATGTAAACATCTTTTATGTGAAATATCTTATTCAGGTCAGTCCTAAATAAACTATAACATGCATTTTGTATGATCCCTCTTATTTTGGTAAAATAAGTATCCTTTTGCAGATTCTGAAAGGGGGATGTAAAGTTTTGACTTCAGCTGTAATTGTGATGTAAAGGTTTTGTAAATATTTAATGTTTCTACTGTTTACTTTTTAGATGCTCTCAGTCCTTCCATATTTTAGGTTTCAGCATCCACCCCAATATACATATTGGGGTACAACAACAATATACATAAAATGAATTAATTAATTCATTCAAAAAGTATGTTTTTGTACCTGGTTACATATAAATACCTACGTATAAACAATGAGACTAGACTGAATGAGACTATATGCAACGCAGCATTCTCCATACAGGAACTTTCCAAGTACAAAAGCCCTACCTTGTTGTTCGGAGATTGATTTATTTCCAGTCAGTTTCAATGTGAGATCAATGACTTCCAGCGACATTAAACCGATCTGAAAGTAGTTCACATGAGGGCAACTGAATTAAGATTAACCTTCCTGTTTTGGTAAGAATTTATCCCAGATGAGGAAGAATATAATGTCTCACTTTGTAACTGGTTTTCTTTTTTTGACAGATGCGTCCGAATGGTTCTGCATTTCCACCCACAGCTGTACAACACCAGCTGTTCACTGTGCACAATGGTTTCAAAACCTTCCCAAACTAATGATACTACAGGCCATCTACTTACCCAAAGATCAAACCTATTCATGCTCATTTTAAAAGTAAGAATTATGGTACACTTTAAAATTTAATGTGAATAATGTAGCTGCTAACATATGGAAATATTTTGCATTTAAGCATTTACTGCAAGCACTTCCTGTTCTATTCCCTTCACTCACCATGAACAAAAACAGTAGTTTTCAGCATTTTTACTCATGACAGACTGGCAAGAAGATTGGTTAAAACGGTTGAGAGACCAGCTACACAATACTGCATTGACCACATGCCTCTGCAGGTCAATTTGAAGCTAATTTACTGTGTGACCTCCGCTGGCTCACATGAATACTGCTTACATTGTACACCGGCGAAGAAAGGTTCTTTCTCACTGGCTGACCGGTAAGAGCAATGAGAAACGAGATCAGACAAGAGCGGACGGCTCGAAGGAAATAGGGAGGGGACAAAAAGTAGATCAGATTAGACAGGGGCCTGTTTTCCAGACCAACATCAAACAAGAGATTTTACCAGTGGAACTGAGATAGACACACATTCTGACCTCCTTTATCACAACATGAAAACATCAGTTTGAGAACAGAGTTTAAAAGAAATGTGCCTACACTCACAGATTGCAATCCTTTATAAGCCAAAATACAAGCATTAATGAATACTGAAGAGTAGTTCTCTGAAAAGCCAAATGTTTTGAGAAGAAATGTTGGGGCATTTAGAGCCGAGTTCCTCCAGACACGTGTGTTTCAAGATTTAAGTCTGACAGCTTTACAACAACCCTACAATAAAGAAACAGACACTGAGAACAACATGAAACCTGTGTGAAAGGAAGACATTTTTAGGCAGCACAATATGGTCTACAAGAAGAAACAATATCTGAAAATGGGTAGAGAAACTAAAATGTCTCCAAAGTGTCCAAGCAACTTGCATCATCCATTAAAATAAGACTGCCAGAAATGTCCAAACATGACAAAAAAAGTACCGCAGAACCAACGACATGGCTGTGTGTGAAACTTATGCATAACTTTTGTATACGCGCTTGTTTTTGTATATTTAGATATGAAATTTCAAGACATGTAACATCAGGTTTGGTGCTATGATCCCAAATTTCTTTGACTCTTGAGTATTGTATAATTGATCATACCTTGTCACATTTAAACATAAAGCATATTCAATCAATAAAATTTATAAGCTACAGTGGAAGATTTGCTGTGAAAAAACACATCAGTCTGTTCCTCACTTAAAGCTTTTGTATGAAGATTTATAATACAGCACACGGGTCGTAGAGACTACTTTTATGGTGTTTTTTTGTGACTATGGGGAGCTTGACAGCCCCTGGCCACCATTCACTGTCACTGAATGAACATGAGTACAAAAATACTTCCAAAATACTTTTGTATTCCATGAAAGATAATTATCCACCCTTTTCCCAATGAGCCCACAACATTTGAAATGATGGGAGGCACTTCTGGTTTGGGTACAGTCCACTCAAAATGACTGAAACAAATCATTTTAATTCATAAGGTAGCACTACTAATAATTATTTTCTGTCAGTTTGACTGAATGAGCTGTTCATTGTCCTTCATGTTCTATTTTCATAAGTCAGGAGAATAACGCAACTCTTGGTATTTTAACGTGACGTAATATAACAATAATATCTATGGTAAGAGCTCTTTTCAGTCTGCTGAAACCAGTGGCCATCTGGATCTCCAACCGGAAACGAACACTGACATTAATTTTCTACCTATTAGATTGTGTTTTATTAATGTGTACACAAGGGAAAGGGAAGTGGTGTGTGGCCAAGCATCGTGACCCAAACTCGGAATTTGTCCTCTGCATTTAACCCATCCAAGTGCACGCACACAGTAGTGAACATACACCCGGAGCAGTGGGCAGCCAATGCTGCGGCGCC
>JAFVLL020013130.1:8112-18829 GCA_021397915.2 Tor tambroides | reverse complement strand
GACACTCACTCCCTCACCTGTCCCAGGACACTCACCCCCTCACCTGTCCCAGGACACTCACTCCCTCAGCTGTCCCAGGACACTCACCCCCTCACCTGTCCCAGGACACTCACTCCCTCACCTGTCCCAGAACACTCGCAATCCTAAGGCAGAGCAAATAAACCATGCCTGTTAACAACAACAGCACAATGAATTTCAGCAAAAATCTGTCTATTAACTTGCTTACTTTGTATTTTTAAGTCCTTCACTAGCAGGCTCATTTTCTCCAGAATAGTCCTAAAACAAGAGAAAATGGAAAGACTTATGAAAAATATAAAGACATGTTTGCAATCATAACATTAGAAAATATGACACAGCAGGACATGCATACAAAATACTGAAGTGCTCAAGTTTGGTTAAAACATTTGTAGACATATCTTGCATGACGGCACTTACAAAAACACAACAAAGGGAAAGACTATTGCCTTATATACTGATTGTCTTATTGTTTGTGGGCTTTGTGTAAAAAAAACAAACAAAAAAAAACTGTCTTTTAACATTTGTTTTGCTAGGTACCTGAGTAAATGAAAACACAATACTTACATTTCAATGTGAATTCCCCCACAGAACTGTCATCTCCATATTCTTTGAATGTAAACACCGTCGTCATCGGCGCGCAAGTGATTCTGGCATGTGGTAGGGTGCGAAGTGTCCGTCAGATGTACACTTCATTTTCCTGGGAAACAGAGGGCGCATTTGAAGTCGCTTTCGAATTATGGCAGCCTTCGTCCCGCCGCGGTGACGCAATCAGCATTGTAATGCGGTCTTCGGAGGGCGCATCCTGAATTGAGACAGCTTACGTCGTGACGCTGTGACGCATTCACACTTCAAATACGCACTCCGAAGTGCGTACACTTAGCTTTGGGACACAGCTAGTGTGTATCTGCATCAGGGTGATCCAATCCAATTTTGCTTTGAAAAACTGGCACAAAAGTAAGATGGGTTTCCTGACCCTGGATAGCAAATCATGGGATTTCCAAATCCAGATCCTGTTCCAGATTAAACTTTTTAAACAACTGGCCTCAGGAGTCATAAACAGTCACTGTTTTAACCCACTTACAAAGTTAAACTAACCTGTTAGATGACTAACTTATAAGACTAGTTAACACAGGTGTGAGACGGGCCACAGATGTGCACCAGTGACTCTATGACAAAGCATTCTGTGCTCGTTTACACCTGGATTTAGCGCTGAACACGTGATTGGATCGGACGAGCTGTAAACAGGTTAAAGAGGCCGCATAATTAACAGAATGAAGCTGACTTCATTAAACTTCTCTCACACTAATAACGAGACTTATAAGAACATTTTAATGTTGTATCACAGAAAAAAAAATTGATTGTTAAAAATTGTTCAAATGTTCTCTTTCTCTCTCTCTGTAGTTAATTTTTAATATTGTGACCCGTGCTGGCAAAATAAGTGGGAATGCACACGGACTAATTTTGAGCTACAGGCAAAAGAAGTGAAAAATGTCAGTTTTGGTCGAATTTGAGGTTTTCACAAAAATTAGTTCATTAAGCCCTCTTCTAGCGATCCCAATGCTCCAAATAGTAATTAAACATCTAAAATGATCTTTATTTGTACGTTTTCTAAGAGGAGTACCTTTATCTTCTCATTTCTGGACGACTGCTGCTGCTTCTCTATTGTTGCAAAGCGCAGCTTTCCAGCTTTGTGAATATTCACATCGAATTCTGGATGACATGAGTCCAAACCAGTCAAATATGATTTTAAACTCATGCTGATGAAAACAAAACGATCGCGCTGACTGACAATTGCAAAGTGCGCCATTTCCATATACAGGACATTATTGCGAAATATGTATTGGTGAGATTCACACAATCATAATCTCTTATGTCTTACATGAACGTTTAGTTAATGGTTGGGGAAAATCTGATGTGTAACATATTTGATCAATGCATTACAGTAGGTCTTATATAATATAGATATAATATAGATTAATATAGATCTGTCTCAATGTTAATCATACATTAAAAGAAAAGAGAATCATTTGCTGCTCTTGATTAAACTACTGTTTATTTGCATCTCTGTTCTTATTCTTAATAATGAAGATAAAATAAAAAGTAGCTATATTGTGATTAATAATATATTAATTATTATTAAGAAAAGGATTGGATTAAAATATGCAACGTTGCTTGGTGATTTTTCTTTGGAATCTTTAACTTGATTTTTCTCAAAATCAGATCTGCTGCCTCTATTGCTTTCAAACAGCTGTAGCTCAGTCATTTTTTGTCCGATTCCAACAAGTCATAAATCATTTTGAAGGTATTTTAATGGAGAATGTGAAAATAAAAAGAACTCATTTTTGAAAATCTGCGCATTTTGCCAGCATGGGTCACATGTAAAACGGGCAACTTGTTTCATACAGTGTATGCGAGCAGCTGTCTTCAACAGACTGCAGGATAATCCAGAATTTACAGAAATTAAATGCACTTAAGTGAAAAACTAAAATCCACTGCAAGTAAATAGGCCTATGTAATATAGTAATTAACAACATTTTATATGCAGAAAATATGCACTTGTCAGCAGGTTGGTACTTCTGCTTAAGCATAAAACAACTGCAGATTCCTGTCAGAATGG
Organism: Tor tambroides; assembly: GCA_021397915.2. NCBI lineage: Eukaryota > Metazoa > Chordata > Actinopteri > Cypriniformes > Cyprinidae > Tor > Tor tambroides. The sequence goes on along the minus strand of JAFVLL020013130.1, from coordinate 16,194 downwards.
TTCTAATATGGTTACATTACACATTGTTTAGGATAAATATTTATTTATTTATAAAGCACTTTACAACTGCAAATGCAGGCCAAATTGATGCATTATCAACATTCAAATACATAAAAGTGTAAACCAAGATAACCCAAAAAGGGATCAATTAAAGTACACACAATCTAGCCCAGGCTAATGTCAAAAGATAGCTGTTAACACCAGCTTTAGAAGTGTTTATAGATGTGCACAAACCTACATTATGATGTGCATGCAGTGGTCAGTTCTAATTGAGGGGAAATCTTCTGATAAGAGCCGCTCACCGACTGACGGTGTTAACGGGATCGTTGCTTCGTTCGGTGTCTTTCGAGCAGCAGCGCAGGGGTTTGGGCAGCTTCTCCCGCGACAGATACAGAACCGGCTGGATGCTGCTGCTGACGTCCATGAAGCCGAAGGCGATGTAGTGGATATAACAGCGGAAGACGTCCGGAGAGAAATACTCTCGAAAGGGAAAGAGAGCCACCGGCGGGAAGTAGTTAAACACAATGATGGCCAAGATGATGAGGACCATCTTGAAGGCCTTCTTCTTGACCGGGTGTCTCTCGTCTCAACCTGGAGCTGACCGTCTCAGAGCCCAGAGAATGGAGACGTTACAGAAGAGCATGAAGGCGAACGCTGCCAGGATCATGATGGTGAACACCTTGTCAAAGTTAGAGATGTTTCCCACACACTTGGCTGCGGCGTAGAGCAGAGTGACGAGCCAGACGCCGGCGGCGCAGACGGAGCGATGCCGCTTGTCCTTGAGCTCGGTGAAGGTGGAATTCATTTTTTACACTCATTTAAAAAATGCATATTCCTCAGTCAAACCTTGACTAGGAAAATCATAATTGTTATGGTTCATTCAGTACAGCAGGGCTTGTTGTCAGAAATTCACTGCTGTTGTTTTTTTTGACACTGATTTCATAAGAATATCTTTGTTTGAAATATAAAATATTTTAAAGACTAAAATATTCTATTCAGTGGGAAACTTAAACAGTATAATAATTACAATGCACAAAATATAAACATTCAACAAAATATAAAATACAGCCTTATGTGACAGCTAGACCCAATCTTCTGCAGAAATTTATATTAGACTATAAATTACATACTGTATATGTTGAGGATGTATACTGTATATAAATATGAGTTTGTCGAGGCACGTTTATAGCACTCCATAAATTATAGATTGTCTCAAAGCAGCTTCACAGAAATAAACAGCGTCAGTGTCACGAAGTTCTTCAGTTTCAGGAATCTGTCACTTTAAATAGCATTACATCTTCAAATTTAACTGTAAAGCAGCTCTACAGAACAATACAGTTTCATTGAGTTATTCAGCAGCCTCAGTCTATAGAACCATCACAGCTGAACTGTTTTAATGTGTGTGTTGTCATTAATTCTGTCATTAAAGCTGAACACAGTCCTGTCAGCAGTTATTATAAGCAGCATCTCTTACCTTTCGTGAGCTCCTGTGCTCTCAAAGATGCTCTTCAGCCGCAAGAGCTCATGTGACGTTTGTGGTGGACTGACAGCTGACTTTAAACTGAAGACACAGATGACATCTTCACTCCCATGATTCAACACCGCCGGGAGCTCCAGGAGCCAGTCAGAGACAAGCGTTCTGGAGACTAAAGGCCAATATGGAAATGTGTGGTCTGAACGGTTCTCTTCGAGAAGAAACCTTTGCATATTATTGAGATTATAAAACACATAACATGCTAACATCTTGACATATTTACTGGCTTTGTGAAGAACAAGTTTGTGGATGGTGGGATTCGTTCAGAAAACATGTAGTGGCAAGTCCTCATCATTTACAGCGATTGGCAATGATGCAACTCGCCATTGGCTCCTGACGGAAATTTGGTGGTAAACAGCTGATGCAACCGTCCATTAGGATACTTCTGAAATTCAGAAAGTGTCATTTGTTACGTGAAGATGACATGGAGCTGGAAGAACAAGACAATACCTCTTTACCTCTGTCTGTTTAGGACTTCTTAAAGTACTTCCATCATCCTATTTCACACAGACTCATATTAAAGAAATGATCTCCACATTAGTCATTGCAGATCATATCACAATATTCAGATATGTGACAATCTCTGCTCAGCTTACTTGATTATTGATTGTAAAATTAAGAGTAATGCCAGATCAAATGTAAGAGATAAAAGATAAAACACTGTATTACATTAACTAATAAAACATGCCAATGTGCTCTTTTGTGTTTGTACGAGGAAAAAGAAAAATCACATTATTACACTTATATTGGCAATTATCAATCCCACAATCAAATGTGGAATATATATACAATATCGCATAAGTCTTACGCATGTTAGACTTTACACCAGAAACTGTTTCACGACATTATTATCTTTTGCATCTGTGTTCCAGTAGGATATGAATATAAATTTAGCTTACCAAACATTCATATTAGCTTTCATTATAAAAAGTGAGTGATATTTGTGTGCGGTCCACACAGAGATCTGAGCATCATTCAGTCTGTCTGGAATCACATGAAGAGACTGAAAAAACACTCAAACTACCCACTAAACCAATCAACTGGGAAAAGTTATCAATTAACTTGTATTACCAAAAATCTAGATTTTTTGTCTTTAAAATCTTTGCCTTTAAAACAGATTTGTCCTGGGTAGACAGGCACAATTAAGTTTTTTTCAGAAAATATAACTTAAAACCATAAAGTATGCCACACAATAACCTACAAATCAACAGAAGACAAAAGAAACAACTCGACATTTATAGAAGCATCATTTATATGTTAACTGATTCAGAAGAAAATGTCACAAGAACAGAATGTCAAGAATAAACGACTTGTTTTAATAATGGAATAATGGAGTTTGTTGTGGATTACATCTGCAAAAGAAAAGGGAGCGTTGAGAATTAAATCAACAGTATGAGATTCACATGTAAAACACAGCTGTGGCAAATAAAAAAGCCTCTAATGACATTGTCTTCAGCTTCATTGATTGTTCTCCTGTAGAGACTCTTAATGATCATTTAAGGATCATTTTTCCAAAGCACCATCGCTCAGCATCGCTCCCTGCAGATTGAGGACAAACACTGCGTTCTTTCCAGTGAACGCTGCATTATCAGCTCAATGAAAGAGAAAAACACTCTTCCTTACTGTACTGTTACTGTACGTCTGCAGTCATCACCTGATGATTAACAAGGACACACACGTTCAGCTCCTGCAAACTCGATAGCTTATTAATTCCATGTAATTACTGAAAACCACGAGCCACAGCGCAGATCATCAGGGCCTTACAGAGGAGAGGTTATTAGAAAATCTCATACAGCACACGGGTATAAATGCTTTAATGGCACTCTAAAACTAGGAAAAAAAGAAAGAAAGAAAGAAAGAAAGAAAGAAAGAAAGAAAGAAAGAAAGTGGGTAGACTGAGGATTCATGTTTGAATGATTCACTAGATTGAAATGAATCATGTTTTTTAGTGCCCCTCGTCGAGGTGTTTCTCCACATTCACTGCGATCTGATGATGATCACAATGACACGTTCATCCTGCTGACTGTAAAACACGTCCACAAACATCCTTCTTTTCTCAGTTTGACCTTCTTGCCATCAGGGCTGAAAATGAATCATCCACTTTCATGCTATGTTGTGCTTATATATGGCTGTATAATATAGTAAATATATGTTGGAAACATTTACAGAAGTGACGGTAGTCATTCATAAAATCACAAAATATCCAGCAGAGATTCATTTTATCTTAAAAATCTTGTTTTATCAGTCAGCTGAAAAATAAAGCAGAAACTCGCTGAAAGAAACCATCGCTCACTGTATGAAACGACGACACGGAGTGAAAATGAGCAGCCAATGAATCAAACCACAAACCCTTCACAGCTCCATCCAGCAACCAGAGAAAAATCTGCATAAAAGACAGAGCGAGTTTTCAAGGAATATTCCATCTGATTTTTGACATTCCACAGGTGCATCTCAATAAATTAGAATGTCGTGAAAAAGTTCATTTTTTCTTGTAAGTTATTTCAAAAAGTGAAACTTTCATATATTTTAGATTCATTGCATGTAAAGTAAAATATTTCAAAAGTTTTTTTGTTTTAATTTTGATGATTAGAGCTTACAGCTCATGAAAGTCAAAAATCAGTATCTCAAAATATTAGAATATTTACATTTGAGTTTCAATAAATGACCATCCATACAGTATAAATTCCGGGTATCTCTTGTTCTTTGAAACCACAATAATGGAGAAGACTGCTGACTTGGCAATGATCCAGAAGACGAACATTGACGCCCTCCACAAAGAGGGTAAGTCACAGAGGGTCATTACTGAAAGGTGTGGCTGTTTACAGAGTGCTGTATCAAAGCATATTAAATGCAAAGTTGACTGGAGGGAAGAATTTGGGTAGAAAAAGGTGCACAGGCAACAGGTATGACCACAAGCTTGAGAATACTGTCAAGCAAAGCTGATTCAAACACTTGTGAGAGCTTCACAAGGAGTGGACTGAAGCTGGAGTCAGTGCATCAAGAGTCTCCACGCTCAGACGTCTTCAGGAAAAGGGCTACCAAGCCACTTCTGAACCAGAGACAACGTCAGAAGCATCTTACCTGGGCTGTGGAGAAAAAGAACTGGACTGTTGCTCAGTGGTCCAAAGTCCTCTTTTCAGATGAAAGTAAATTTTGCATTTCATTTGGAAATCAAGGTCTGGAGTCTGGAGGAAGAGTGGAGAGGCACAGAATCCATGTTGCTTGAAGTCCAGTGTGAAGTTTCCACAGTCAGTGATGATTTGGGCTGCCATGTCATCTGCTGGTGTTGGTCCACTGTGTTTTCTGAAGTCCACAGTCAACGCAGCCATCTACCAGGAGATTTTAGAGCACTTCATGCTTCCTTCTGCTGACAAGCTTTATGGAGATGCTGATTTCATTTTCCAGCAGGACTTGGCACCTGCCCACACTGCCAAAGGTACCAAAAGCTGGTTCAGTGACCATGGTGTTACTGTGCTTGATTGGCCAGCAAACTCGCCTGACCTGAACCCCATAGAGAATCTATGGGGTATTGTCAAGAGGAAGATGAGAGACACCAGACCCAACAATGCAGATGACCTGAAGGCCGCTATCAAAGCAACCTGGGCTTCCATACCACCTCAGCAGTGCCACAAACTGATCACCTCCATGCCACGCCGAATTGAGGCAGTAATTAAAGCAAAAGGAGCCCCTACCAAGTATTGAGTACATATACAGTAAATGAACATACTTTCCAGAAGGCCAACAATTCACTAAAAATGTTTTTTATTGGTCTTATGAAGTATTCTAATTTGTTGAGATTGGTGGGTTTTTGTTAAATGTGAGCCTAAATCATCACAATTAAAAGAACCAAAGACTTAAACTACTTCAGTCTGTGTGCATTGAATTTATTTAATACACGAGTTTCACAATTTGAGTTGAATTACTGAAATAAATGAACTTTTCCACGATATTCTAATTTATTGAGATGCACCTGTATCTATAGAAAGCATCTGTGAGCGGCAGTCAATCATTATGTGCCATTAACAGCTCAATTATCACTCGCTTTACTAAAGTATGAATCGATTCAACAGAAACAAGCTTCAGATTTCTGCTTTTAAACCCTCTGGAATGATTTCCATTATTAAAAACACTTCCTTCTTTATAAACTGGTGTAAGAGATGATTTTCTGTGGTATTTGAGAGCAGGTCACAGATGCAATTACATTATTATTATTATTATTATTATTATTATTATTATTATTCTGAGAGAAGCTTGATCATATGGTTTCTTAATCAAAGATTCAAAGCCAGGCAGAGCGCACTGGACTGGAACCGAATCAATGCTCTTGTGCATTTATAACATTTTTTTGGACTTCTTCATTTTTAATTAAAATGTCATGTCTTCTCTCTAGTAACCTATGCAGGATTTCTCCGATCATTTTGTTCACTCCTTTCTTACAATCTACTGTAAATTCACATTCAGATCCGCCTCCATCCAATCAACATCCGATGGCCTGAACCAATCCCGTCATACATTGTCTTTTTTGATTATACATTTAGATCAGATCCACATCACAATACAGACAATCTGTCGCTACCTGCATTACATCACGTCCTTAAGAAGCCTTTTTAACTTGGCATGTCACCATTAACAGAGGAATTTAAAAACACTACTCTTTGAGAGAAAACAGCACACTAACTAAAGCACCACTGCTAAAATAAACCAAATGAAACCAAACCAAAAGGAAAAGTCTACATAACTAATTGACCTCACTAATCGACTGTTCAGATAAAGGTTCCGTTCATATCGACTATACAGGGGAAACGAGTGGGATCTCTGCTCAGACGCGTTTATCTGCTCCTTCTGATCTAACCGCACTGGAATCCAGTTTATTCTTTTGCTCGTCTCAGCTGACTGAGATCAGGGTTGCTCAGGTGAAGCTGCAGCTCCTCCGTGAATCATGATTTGATAGTGTTCAGATTCCGCTGAGAATCCTGTCCTCTCGGTCTCAGATGATTGTGTAGTGTGATTGGAGATGTGTGGAGTGATGCTGGTCAGATGAAGGTGGAGTCGAGAGCGCTGCTATCGTGAGCGCTGCGAGCTCGAGCCTCAAACAGCTGCTTGATCAGAGCTGATTTCTCCTGCTCCAGCTGAGTGATGCGCTCACTCTTCTCTGTCACCTCCTGAAACCACAAACACCACGTCAGAACGCAAGACACGGAGACATTTCTGCATCTGCAGAATTTTAACCTACCAGCAGTTAAGGCCTGTTCACACCAAGGACGATAACGATAAAGATAACCATAAAGATACAGTTCTAAAAATCATTCTCAATATTAAAGAATAGCAGAGTCCACATCACAGCTATAACGATAAAGGCACAGAGAAACCATATCGTTGGAATCACTTCCAGAATGAATTTTTTTCCCATCTGATGAACGATAAAACCATTGACAACCAATCAGAATCAATACCCATGTGACGAGCTCCAGAATTTAAAGTGGCAGACGAGCATGTGCTTTAAATAAACAGACGATATGTCTGCTGGTGTGGACGCTAATATCGTTATCTTTACAATTATCTTTATAATTATCATTTTTGGTGTAAATAGGTCTTTATAGCATTTAACTTCATCTCAAGAAACCTGACCACATTTAAGAGAATAACTGAGCTGAAATATCAACAAGCTAAATGGATATTTGTGTAATGATGCTCGAAAACAAAAAAAATGAGTTGCTGTAGAGAATATGACAGCAAATCTGACAAAAACATTATGCTTCTGTTAATCAGAGATTGCTTCTATCAACTATTTATAGATGTGAGTGACATCATATGCATGTGAAGTGAGGATCTACTGATAGTCGTGCTGTACTCGTTAAAACAGTGGCAAACTTACTGTGGTTATAAGTGCTTGAATTTATGAAAAGAGCCCCAGTGCAAGTGACCAATGCAACTTTTCTACAAAATGGAGAAACACTTGTGCAGTTCCCAAACGGTTCACACACAGTCATTTAAAAGCAAATGAGTGGCATATTTTCCAGAATATAAGCTGCAGAATAAGTTTTTTCAGCTCAAATGTGCTGCGACCTAAATAACGCATTTAACATCAAGCATGCAAAATGCACACAATTTCCTACACATGACAAAGGTACATTTTAAACTGTGTTGTATGTTACACTGTGATTATAAAAACATCTGGATTCATGCTCAATGAGTGAGGCACATGAGCCCGTAAATCTGGATTAGACCACATATCAGCTTTGTATTTATTTTATCACTCTTGGTATTTTTTTGCAGGGGATTTATTTATATAAATGTTTATTTTCTCTTTTCATTTACTTTTAATTCTTATTCACATCTTTTAATGTGGTAAAACATCAAAACATTTGAAAAAACAAAAAAATATTTCAGAAAAAGCATACATACATATATATATACACACACACACACACACACACACGATTAACAATCGCAATTAATTCCACCTAACATTAAAGTTTTTAAGTATACTTTTATATTGCAATAATTTTGCATTCAATCTTCAAATGTACAATGTACAAACAACATAA
>JAFVLL020013129.1:0-21493 GCA_021397915.2 Tor tambroides | reverse complement strand
CCATTTTCAATTGTTTTACTTCAATGATAGGTTAGAATTTTGTGAATTTTTTGAATGAAAGATCAAAAGGATAAACAATGCAGATTTTTTTTCACAGCTGCCTTTGCTCAGATTTACCAAGGGTGCCAATATTAGCGGAGGGCACTGTATATATATATATACACACACACACACATTTAATGTTTTATTATCAATTTAAAAATGAAAATAAAGCAGATTTTTAAATATGATAATACAATGATAATACACAGATACCACATTTAATACTGTTCAAAAGTTTAGATTCTATACATTTTTTAAAAATGTTTTTGAAATAAGTCACAAATGCTTATTAAGGATACATTTATTTGATCAAAAATAACAAAAATTACAATAAATAATAAATAAGAGTACAACGGTAATATTGTGAAATATTACTATAAATTAAAATATTTATTTTCTACTGTAATATAATTTAAAAAGTAATTTTAAATATAAATCTTTATAAATTAGAATTTATTTTCAGCATCATTACACCAGTCTTCAGTGTCACATGATCATTCAGAAAACATTTTAATATTTAACATGCTGTATCATTTTAAAAATGTTCCTATTTTCAGGATTCTTTGACAGAAAAAAAAAAAAAAACCTACTGATATGACATGCAGGACAAAATATATCATGGCTATGAATTAAGAATTCATTCCTTGTTTTATTTAAATAGTGGCTATGATTTAAAAATTCATTCCCTTGTTTTAGTTAAATCGTGACCATGATTGTTCCCTTGTTTTAGTTAAATTGAAATAAGGTCTGAATTAGTCCAACATGGCCACAATTTACTAATTCCAGAGAACAAATTAGTAAATTGTGGCCAAATTCTTAATTTATTTCCACCATATATAATTTTTTCACCACGTCATGTGTGGGGCTCAACAGACCCCAGACTTTGAATGGTGGTGCTTGTATGTGTGTGTGTAGGACATCATTCTGTATTATCATTTTTAACATGCTGATTGTTGTTAGATTTGTGCCCATTACTAGTGTGGAGCATTTTGCACATGGATGACTAGAATTAGAGTCTTTGCCCCCAAGCTCAGTCACCCAATACCCACAGCCCGAGCTTACAGTCAGAGGAACAGAGGGAGAAGAGAGAGACGCTGAGAGCAGGCCTGGCCCTGTAGACTAAATAAAAGCTCTTAATCCTCATAAACTGCTCCATATGAGCATTACATCCCTGACTCCACACGGGACTCCTCAGGAATGGAACTCATTTTGGGGTTAAAACATTACCAGCGCTGCTCCTCTCTCCCATGCCGGTAATGAGCTCGCTGCCCTTCACCCCCTCCCCCACCCTGACGACAGAATACGCTCAGGATGACAAACGCCCAGGAGCATGTAAATGTTGGGGTTGGAAAATGCAGAAGCTGTGGCAGTGTATACGTGTGTGGACTCGAGGATATCAGTGGCATGGCTCTTTTTGCCTTGACAGCAGGGAAAACAGCATTTGCCATATACAGTAGTGATGTCATCATTTGTCACTCACTTACTGCATGTCATTCCAAAATCAGATTTTGTGTCTTCCATGAAACACAAAGGGGATTTCAGACTTTTCTTCACGTTCATGTTCAACCCTTTATAATGAAAGTAAATAAGGACAAAGGTTTGGGGTTGGTGACATTTTATTTATTTATTTTTTTTTACAAATTTTGTAAAAGAAGTCTTTTATGCTCACCAAGGATGCAATTATTTGATCAATTAAAAATCAAACAGTAAAGTTGTGAAATATTGGTCACACTTTATTTTAAAGTTCAATTCTCGCTATTAACAAACCATTAACTACAACTTATGCATCAATAAACTCCTAATTTGCTGCTTACTAACATTTAGAAAGGTAGTTGTTAAGTTTAGGATTAGGGATGTAGAATATGATTATGCAGAATATGTGCTTTATAAGTACTAATAAACTGCCAATATGTTAATAATAGGCATGGTAACAAGCAACTAGTTAATAGTGAGAATTGGTCCCTATACTAAAATGTTGCCAAAATATTATAATAAATTAAAGTAACGATTTTAAAATATTTTAAAATGTAATTTATTCCTGTGATGCAAAGCTGAATTTTCAGTAGTCATTACTCCAGTCTTCAGTGTCACAAGATCTTTCAGAAATCATTCTTATATGCTGATTTGCTGCTCAAGAGAAAAAAAAAAATCCTATTATTATCAGTGTTGAAAACCTTTGCGCTGCTAAATATTTTAGTGGAAACTGTGATAGATATAAAGTTCAGTATTGTTTGTATTAGACAGTATTTATTTGAAATAGATAGATAGTACTTTACCCTAATGTTTGATCAATTTCATGCATTCTTGCTAAATTAAAATCACAAATTCTTAAAAATTCCTAAAAAACAAACAAACAAACAAAAATACTTACCCCAAAGTAAGACCTATAAAAGTACAGTATACTGTATGTGAACCTGTGCACTATATTTCATGCAATATAAGTGAATAATAAAATAAAAGGGCAGATAACACTAATATATTTTGGACTGTTTCTCATGAAAAGCTATGAAGACTTAAAAAATATAGTGTGGATAGTCATATGGAGTGCTTTTGTGAGATATTTATGGTCCTTTGACAACCTCAGTTCTCATTCACTTTCACTGCGGGCAGCCAATTTTTTATTTTTTTTGGCCCCCAAAAGTCATCTTTAGTGTTCCATAAAAGAAAGCTGCATGAGGGAGTAAATACTCACAGAATTTTACATTTTGAGAGAGATATTCTTATAAATTTCAGTTTATTCCTCACACAAAGCTGTCATAAGGTACTTTTATGCCGCTTCTGTGGTACTTTGGCAAAGTTTTCCAAGCTCAACGGCCTCTGTCCCCATCCACTTTTAAAGAGTAGAGTACACACGCCGATAAACATCTCCTTCTGTGTCCCACTAACATTTTTGACTAAACTAACCCTTTAAATCCATAGGTTTATATGATAAAGCAAGTATAAGCTGGTTATAAATCCACAGGATCCACCTGAGCAAGAGGCAGCAGGACGATTCAGGTTTGCAAGTGACTGCAGGGCTCTCATTCATCACAGCTGTCACGTGAAGCCCAACACAAACGAACGAATGCGAGAGGCGGATGTGTGCGCCCAATTCGGCCCGCTTTGGGAACCAAGCAATGAGCAGAGAAGTGGCAGGTTTGACCACACGAACACCACGGTCGCCCACATTTGACAGACCGCTGCACACGTTCAAATTTGGAGAGTAAGAAAAAGCGATTTCAAGAGAGAACGAGATTGAGTGACTAACAGAATGAGAAATTCAGACTGAAACTCGGCATGTGTGAAGCGTTCAGGTAAGTCCGTCAGACACAGGAAATGTATTAACATTGACCACAGTTTACTCTGTTAACCACACTGCGGCCCTGTGGGACATGCCTGCAGGGCAGCGTCTGTTTACATATACGAAAAACACAAGCGCGCACACACCCCAGAACACTGCCCAACTTCTCATACATTTATTACCGTCAGTTTTTATTCATATAAACATCCATACAAGATCAATTAACACCCCGATAAACCACTGGCGTGCCTATGGCGGGTCGTAAACAATTATTTGTGGAACATGGCTGTCAAATATATGCTCTGTGTGAGTTAATATTTCAGAGAGAGACTGCAGTGAGCACACAGTCCGACTGGCTTCCCCCTGAAGGATTCAAGCCTATGCAAACATCACTGAGCACAGGCACATTCCTCTGCTGAGGGTACAGTCTGAGCCACTGTATGAGGTCTAGTTTATTTACACATCACGACAGGTAGTTCTCACCATCAATAACTTTATGACAGGAGTCAACAAAAAACAGTGCCATTTGTGTGCTATGTGTCACTATGCTCCCCGCAATACTGATATAATTAACTGAACATGAAATTCAGTCAAATTATTGGATAGATCTGACTGTATTTTTGGGTAATGCAAAAGAAGTAATTTTATTTAAAGTTTAAATCAGAATAGTTTTTCCATGCAACTTGATGACCGTTCATTTGTAGCTCCTCACAAGCGTAGCATCAATCCACTCGATTTGAAACAATGGCTGTGTTTCAAAAGCATTTTTGATAATCATTCTGTTCCGAAAAGCGCTTATGATGCCCCAAAAATGCAAAAAGACATGCTTAAGTTGCCCAAAAGTGCTGTCTAGGTAGGCAGATCACCTAGGTTTTGAGAGGGTCTCATTTCAAGCCGCCTTAGCCTTTTGGAAATTACTGTCATTTATAAAGGCCCATATATTCAATCAGATAGATTCAATAGATTTGCATTTCAATAGGTTAAATATACTACTACTACTAATACATAGTAATTTTATACACAGTGTGACAAACGTCCCGAGCACCTATCAGCGTCGCCCTGGAAACAGAGGAGGATCACCTGCGCACAATCACCGCGGGCTGGTCGGCGACAGCTGAAGCTCGTCAGAAGAGAGCTTTATAAGCAGAGCCAGCACGTACAAGGGGGAGAGAAACGTCTCCTCTGGTAAGCAAGCTGACAGTGTGTTTCCTTGTCTCCCAGACAGTAGCGGATAGCCGACCAGCCCGACACCTCACGAAGCACCGTAGCGGCACGGATCACGGAGGACAAAGGCACGAGGCGGAGCACTGGACCACAGGACACACCGGCACTTCCACACTCTTTATTTGCACCCTTGTTTAATAAAAACACCCTCCGGGGACTTTGACCACAGCTAACTCTGTCGTGTGATTCCTCAGCCCGCCACAACATACACACTACTGTTCAAAACTTCAGTCAGTAAGATTTAAAGAAACAATTTAATAATAATTTTTATTCAGCAAAGATGCAATAAACTGATCAAATGTGACTATAAAGACATTTAAAATGTTACAGAAGATAAAAGATTTCTATTTCAAATAAATGTTGTTTTTTTTAGTTCTATCCATCAAAGAATTCTGGAAACAATGTCTCACAGTTTTCACAAAAGTATTAAGGTTATTAAAATGTTTTCAACATGTTAATATTCATGCATGTTAAGATAATAAAAAGAAATGTTCCTTGTATTAGAATGATTTCTAAAGGATCACATGACACTGAAAACTTGAGTAATGATGCTGAAAATTCAGCTTTGCAATCATAGGAATTTTAAAATATAAAACAGATTATTTTTATTTATTACAAATCATTTTAATTTGTAATAAATTAAACAAAAAAATCTTACTGACCTCAAACTTTTGAATGGTAGTGATCATATTTCAGGCAAAGACATTATGGAAAAATTGACACCTAGGGCTCATTGTAATAAATATTTAATTCTAAAATAATAATCTAATCTAATCTAATCTGTAATATAATATAATATAATATAATATAATAATATAATATATCATTTTAAAATAAACGTTATTTTTTTTTGTTTTTAAAGGCCCCTTAACAGTAAACTGTAAAAGCAAACAAACAAACACATAAACCTTTAAAGGCACCTTTAATTTCTGAAACCCAACAGAACTGCAATCTGTTTCAGTTGTCCGATACTATGGAAGCATATCGGTAGCAATATTCATTTTGAAATGTAAATTATATAATTAAATTTTCATTTTCAGTTCGCACTAAACGTTGCACATATGTATGAGAAAATGTACATTTAAATACAGAAATACACTGCCATTTTACACATTGCATTGCCATTTTGCATATTACATTTTAAAATGAATATTTATACCCATATGCTTCCATACGATACAGACATATTGGCTCAACCAATGTTGTTATTTTGGGGTAGAACTGCTTATTTTATTGAATAATGGCATGTTTGGCTTGTTCAGATAACTTTCTGAACTTGTTTATAGAAAATTATTTCAACATTTCCATTTGGTACCACTAGTTGTGCAGAAATGACTTGCTGCATCTTTAAGGAATCATTAAAACAGTACAATAAAGCAGTTAATAAAAAATAACATCATAAAATAGATAAAAACAAAACCATAAAATGTAGATGCGAAGATGATGAGACAAGATAACAAATGATACGGCTAACATCTGCTAATGTCCAGCAGGATGCCCTCAATCTGTGTTCTTTTGCCACTGTGTCTCTGATTTCTTTCTTTCTCTCTCTTTCAGTCTATAGCAGAAGCCCTCTCGCTCCCCCTACTCTTTCTTCTCTTTCCAGGAACTATGTCTCTTCCATGGCTGGAAGGTTGTAATTTGTAACAGGCGACTCGGCGGGCTGAGAAGCCCTCCTCTTATCTGAACAAGGGATCACTAGCAAATCATATCAGAGAAGAGGCCTGTTTAAATATAGCTCTAATTACCGCAATCATTTGTTGCTGTCTCTTTTTTCTCCTTTCCTCTAGCCCTCGCTAGCATGCTTTTTTCCCTTTTCTCTTCCTTGCTTTTTAAAAAGCGAGCTCCCCTCGTTCTGAGCGTTTCCTCTTTCTCGTATCCAGTAAATCCTCGCTTGTGGTGTGGGCTTGGGGGGCTGACAGTTGCATGACAAGAAATGTTTCCCTTTGTAAGAGCCTACTTCCTCCTCGAGCAGTTTTAGCCTAATTGAAACGTTTCCTATTGGGCTCAATCAGGAGGGCAATTACCTAATTATTCGCTTATGCCTAACTTAGTCCTGTACGCTGACATAGAGAGAGAAAGAGAGAGAGAGAAAAAGAAAGGGTGTATTTACTAGACTGCTGTTTTCACTGAATTCATTACTTGTTTTTCCCTCTTTTACTCATTTCTTCCTTCACTGACAGAATCGCTAGGAAATAGCATGTTACTTAGTCCAGATTTCACATATTTGAAGGGGGTTAAGTCAGCATTTCATATTCAAGTTACGCCATGTCACATTATTCAGAACATTACGCAGAAAGCTTGCATTTTTTAAAAAAAAAAGTGAAACATAAAAATGATGTGTTAAAAATTGTATAGTAAGATGGGAGGCTGTATGAAGCTGAAAGAAGGCGTTTTATGGGCTCATAAGGAAAAGTATTATCAAAGAGTGGAAATACGGCCGGGAGGCATTAACAGATCTGGAATGTTTTGTCCCAACTGAACCTTCCTCCACAACATTTAATAATTAGACAGCTCATAAAACATAAATGTATCAAGGATAAAGAGATTTTCTCACTTCCCTTTGGGCTTCACGCTAGTCAAGAAAAAAAAAGGAAAAACTAATGGAAAAAAAATATATATAACAACACCTATATGTGTATGTACATACAAAATACGAAACATATTATCATGTCTTGTAGTTACATACTTTATTAATTTATTTGTGTGATCTTAATAAAATATTGCATATATTAAAAAATAATAAGCATTACTTTTATTGCATCTATGTAATTTATTAATTGTATTTTTTTTAATTAACTGTACTTTTATAAATCATATTTATAATTAATTAAAACTAATAAATAATACTATATCAAAATATAAATACTATATATATAAATATATATAAATATTTATTTTAATGTGTTCTTGTAATTTATTAATTGTATTTTAATTGTAATTTTATAAATAATATTTATAATAATTAAAAAGTAATGAATAATACTATATATATATATATATAATAAAGATGAATGTGTATCTGTTTATATATTAATATATATATATATATATATATATATATATATATATATGTGTGTGCGTGTGTATCTGTGTATATATTAATAATTAGTAAATAATACCATATATCATATATCATACATGTCATATATATATATATATATATACATACATACATACATACACACACACACACACACACACACATACACACACACACACACACACACATTCATCTATATCATTGGGAAAAGCAAGACATATCATGAAATTTTAAATAAATATTTCAGAACCGTGTACAGACAATGTAAACATATCGGCCTGTAAGGAAGCTGTATGTTTTCAGCTGTAAATTCACCCTCAGTCCCCCTCCTTTCCCATCGCAGAGACCCACCTAAGCTCCGAAAGGTCATCGCTTCAACAAGTGTGGGCTGTTGAGCTCTTAAATCAATCATTTAAATCTATGGCTAAATCAGCGAGCTGTCTGGGTTTAAGCACACATGCCGTAGCTTAATTCACCCGAGCGAAGGAGCTCAGCGGTCGTATTTCAGCCAACATGTGCGCCACTGTTGTCTAAACAAGTGCTGTAAGGCAGGCTGCAGAGGAGAGTCTGGCTGCAGGACATGGAAAGCAGTTAGAGGATGTCCACATGCACATGCGCAACAGATACACAAACACACACTAACGCAGGCCGTGGAGAAGACTGGAAGGGCTTGGCTTGAGGTCATGGAAATGGGTTATAATGCAGCCTTTCACTGGGGAAAATGAGAGGACCGGCTTTCCTCGCACAAACACACACACACACACACACACGCATACGTACAAACGCACACTCATGCATACAATGGTCAGCATATCCATACACACAAACATGCACACGCATCTGCAGGAATGATGGAATGCTCTCACACAGACTGGGTGGGCTGCTTGGCTGTTGTACCCTGGGATGAGATTCAGGGAGTTAACAAATTAATCCTACAGACAAACCTGACAATCACATGCAGACATATTCGCAAAGAGACTCATAATCAACTGGCAAGCATATTCATGACTTCAACTGTCTGCATTTAAAAGGATACTTCACCTAAAAAAGGAAAACTGTCATTATTTACTCACTCCCATGTTCCAAATCCACATTTTTCGGTGAAACACAAAAGTAGACTTTTTAAAGATCCTTCACAGAGCCCTTTTTCATACAACAACGGTCACTAGTGATCTTAACTATCAAATTCCAAAAATCACCATAAAAGTACTAAGGATACGCAACATATCAGTACCATATTTGCATAAATATTGAGTATAACATTCAAAGTTAATCTTTAAAAACACTAATAATAGCTAAAAGTAATTTTCAGCCAATCTCAAAATCATTATGTATTTTTCACCGTACATTATTACATTTTGATTCACTTGCAGTATTTGAAACCATTGATTTCAGATATTCATTTATTTTGAAACATTCATTTTAATGATCAAATGTATAATTAGACAGCTTAGAAAACAAATGTATAAATGCATAAAATACTTTTTTTTACATTTACATCATCTCTGACGTCATCTAATTATCACTTAATCTTAATAATTTATAACACTGTTGAATGAACTTGTTAGCAAATCTCAAAATATATTATTTTTAATACTGTACATGGAAATGTTGTGATGCACGTGTAGCATTTAAAACCATTATTGATTTATTTTTATCTAATTTATTTTTAATGATCAAATGTCAATGATTTCAAACCAAAATGGTGGGTTCACAGATTTTCAACCAGCTTTGTATTGTTATAATATTGGTGGCATAGGTAAATGATCAATGTGTATTATTTTTTCATGTTACCTGTACCAAGATATCTCAATTTATAGAACAAAACACACAGATTTCCTGATCGTGCCTAGTGTTGATGTTTTCCTACCTATTGTCAGGGTTCTGTCGTGTGTGTCATGTGTTCCTGCCTCTTGTGTCCATATTTGGTTTGTTTCCTGTCCTTGTTTCATGTGATTATTAGTTAAATCTGTGCAGCTGTGTTTGTGTAATTAACGTGTGTATATTAGTTCATGCCTGTTCAGTTTCGTGTTCTGGTCTACTCGTTACTCCCCGGTGTTCTTGTGTGTCTGCCTTGCCTTGTCCTGCCCTGCCTTGCCTTGCCTTGCCTTGATGTCATTAAAGACTATTATTTGAGTTTACGTCCTCGTCTCCTGTGGGCGGTCCTGTCCGGTCCTGTCCTTGTCGGTCGTGCCCAGGAGGGCTGTCCTGTTCCTGTGTGTTTAGCCCTGGAGGGCTATCGGGTTCCTGTCCTGTCCCTGTTCCTGTCTGTCTGGCCCTGGAGGGCTCCTGATACCCCCTGGATTCCCCAAGGAAATTTTGGGGGGGGGGGGGGTAGTAGAGCTCTGGGTGGGATGGGTGGGCCGAGGAACAAGGCCATGGCCACGAAGACCACCTGCCATGGCCTCCTGAGCTCCCTACACCGCCATGGCTGCCAGAGCTCCCAGCCCTGCCATGGCCTCTGTCTGTTCTGCTCTGGAGGTCCCCGTCCTGTGTTCCAGTCCGTGTCTGTCCTGAGGGGCCTCCAGAGCGCCGCCCCCCCCCTCTCCCCTCCCCTCCCTGGTGGAACTGTTACGGCGTGGGACACGCCTTCCGGGAGGAGGGAGTACTGTCAGGGTTCTGTCGTGTGTGTCGTGTTCCTGCCTCTTGTGTCCATATTTGGTTTGTTTCCTGTCCTTGTTTCATGTGATTATTAGTTAAGTCTGTGCAGCTGTGTTTGTGTAATTAACGTGTGTGTGTGTGTGTATAGTTCATGCCTGTTCAGTTTCGTGTTCTGGTCTACTCGTTATTCCCCGGTGTTCCTGTGTGTGTGTGTGTGTATGTCTGCCTTGCCTTGCCTTGTCCTGCCTTGCCTTAATGTCATTTAAAGACTATTATTTGAGTTTACGTCCTCGTCTGCGTGTTCCTGTATCCTCCCTTGTGTGTGCACCGTGACACCTATTGCATAGATAGCCAACTTTTATTAAACCAGCAACTTGTCAGCAACATATTTGATTTGAAAGTAAAGACAAAATTATCATTTTTGAATGAGCTCCCCTTTTAATGTAGATTCAGACAGAGAGAATTAGTAAGAAATGTAAGTAAAAATAAAACTTGTCAAATGTCAGATTTACCACATGTACCTTTGATGCAGCTTTTCCAGTCAGATCAACCACAGTTCACACCACAGCACATCGTGTGTGTCTGTGTGCGCATCCACATTACCCACTCACTAAACATTTAAAGTCAGGAAACAGTGAGAGAGCGACGGGAAGGAATGGAAAGAGTGACTGTAGAGAGAAAGAGATAGGAGAGCGAGACAGAGAAAGATCGCCCAGGTGGTCCTGTGTACTGTGGCCGCTGGGCAGTGATCTGACGTGAGGGGTAGAACCTGAAACCCATGCAAATGTGATCACTCCCGCTCCCACTGATTGGGGCGGCCGCGTATGATTAAATATAATTGCAAAAAAACCTCTTCCAAATGCCTTAGCGGTTTTGAAAAAATGGGAAGGAAGGATTTAGAAGCAATTCTTCGTCTTTGAAAGAGTGGGGTGAGCTAGTGTGTGTGTGTGGTAGTGGGGGTCCGTAAGGTTAAATACGGTGTGTGTGTGATTGTGTGCTGTAGTGTGCGTGTGAGAGAAATAGGGCTGTTTTCATTGTTGTTTCAGAGAGCTGGTTGCTACATGCAGGGAATGGGGAGAGAGGGGAATATTTGCCGGCAGAAGTTCTGCAGGGTTCAGAAGCCGCCTGTCACCCGGTCGATGATTGATGGCTCAGGCGGAACGCTTAAGTCAACAGTGCATGAGCACGTCCAGGCTGTCCCGATCGAATGAAACCACACTGAGTCTCCACTCAGCACCCATTTAGAGGTCAGCAGTCTCAGAGGAATGACAGCCCTCACCATTATCTTATCAAAAACACCTTGCAGCAGAGCCATGTGCTGGAGAAACTCTGCGCTACAAGTGAACGACACAATTATGATGTGACCAAAAAGACTGAAGGCCGTCCAGTTGCTCTAATTTTGGTCGCTAGAAGGCGTTCTTATTTGACTGCAGTATCCAACTGTATCATGAGGTGGATCACGTGAGCTCCACACCGAGGAGGGCTGTAACAGCTGAATAAAGTTACATGCTAACATTCTCATTTATCTCAATGGCAGTTACTTGGCTGGCACAGGACACCCAAGAAGTGCACAGACTTAAAATACCTACAATGACATTATAAAATATTTAATATGTTTATATTGCTTAAATTTTATATTTTATATTATAATTTTATTTATATTGCTAAAAATTCCCAACCATCCCAATCAAATATCAGAATGTAACATCCTTTTTTTTTTTTTTTTTTGGCTGAACAAAAATATAATAAAAATCAATTTAAGAACACATCAAAATTAATAAATGATAAAATAGCATTATTATTATTATCAATTTTGGGGGCATTTTAGTTTTGTTGTGTTGTGTCACTTGTTGTCAGACTAGATGGTGTGCAAGAACACATGGCTGTCAGATGAGTGAAAGAGAATGGGACAAATATATTGAATGTGTGTATACGGAGGGGGTGGGTGGGGAGGCGCTCCCCCATTAGCTGGGCATTAACGTGTGTGAGAGAAGATTTAGGGGGTTCTGGGTCACTGAGTGCGGGAAGCAGGTGTCCCTCACTGATCTATGTGCAGTTCCACTTCAACACCTCATCATTAAACAGACATGCATACACATGCACCTTCCCCCAACTCAACTTACATGTTTTATGTTCCGCCTCGAAAATCTGCCGTAGCTCTTCGTTTTTTTGTTGTTGTTTTTTTCCAAAATCCTAACATAATTATATATATATATAAATATATATATATATATATATATATATATATATATATATATATATATATATATATATTAGTTTATTTTTTTGGAGCAAGGAACAAAAAAAAGTGATATTAATGAAAAATAAACTTTCATAATAATATGGAAGTCAAAATCTCTCCCCTTGGGTTTACTTAATGAGCCAGGTGTGTTTTCAATGTAGCTTTCAAAAAACAATATTTGTACTACATCAATTTGATAATTAGTGTTCATATCATTAAGAACCATAACCTCGTGGCCAGTGTTTTGACAAAGTACAACAGCGCTGATGCGACTCATGTTCAAGTCCTGGATTGTGGTCCTTTCCAGAAACCATTCCCATCTCTCCTCCCTAATAACTTCCTGTCTGTCTTGGCTATTTAATTAAATTCTAAATAAATAAATGAATAAATAAATAAAAACAGTATATGTCTGAACTACAATTACTAATTTTTATGATTTTTTTCTTCTACATTGTAAGTCAAATTAAGGCCATCTTATGCAGTGCGTTTGCTTTAAATTGACAAACTTTATTGATTTTTCTTCTCTTTTGGTCATGTCTTTTCTTGCCTAGGGCTGCTAGCACTACCACTGGTGCCCCTGGTCCTGATGACTTAACAGTAAACTCTAGGTTAAGAGTTCAAAAAAAAAGTGGGATTTGGTTGGAAAAAGTACAGCACCATATCTCCATGATCTGTCATGTAATCTTGATGGTTGACAACATTTCACAACATTCTGTCAGAATTTTGTTCCAAGCGGTCTAAACGTTTTATGAACCTCATCCCAATTTAATCTCATCTGCTCAATCACATAAGCATATAGAGCAACAGAAGGAATTAAAATGCATATGTCCTTAAACATACGTGGGACTCTGGAGCCAAGCTGAGACTAAACTCCACATTCTCATGGGCTTGTATTTAAACAACGTAAAATTCAATTCACTATATTTAATTTTCAAATGTGGCCCATCTGCAGACTAACACACAACGGTCTAAATGTGCACAACCGAGTGGAAATACCTCTTGCTCTCCACACCAAACAGCGACACAGAGAGAGAAAGTAGAGGCAATGTTGCGGTCCCTGACATTTTCATCAGTGTGTTTGTCTTCCCCTCCAAATGAATGGCAGATGCTGCGAGAAGCTGTGAGCAACAGCGAGGCCTTTCTGAATGGCCCTGAGATGAAGGCAGTAGAGAGAACACACGCATACACACTCACAGATTTACGTCCCTGATATCTTATTGCTGCAATCTCCAGTTGATTAAGAGCAGACCAGGCTGCTAAGCGGCGAGTATGCCGAGATAAGCTGTGCAGAGCGGAAGGACTCAGACTCCTGAGTCGAGCTGAAACGCTGGAGGTCTTGGCTGTGGCGAGGCCCAGCGAAGAAACGCCGCCACAGGGGCCATGTTAACTCTGGCCACGAAGAGAATCTCAGCCTCAACATTATCACTAAAGAACATCACAGTACAGACAAGACCATGGCACGTCACTACAGATACTATGGGTTGTTGGGGGTTCGGCCGGGATAAACGAAAGGACTGAGGGCTTGGAAAGATAAAACATCACCCTCGTAGTGCACTAGGGCTATAGAAATAATATTTGCAAGATGAATGCACTTGAACTTTATGTACCTACATTTTATTGGCATCATGATGAACATTCATGGAACCTTTCCATTGTTACAATAGGGTTTTTTATAATGGGGAAAAAGAATTCCTTAGAGTAAAAAAAAAAAAAAAAAAGTTATTTTAAGAAATGTTAATTGAAATGTTCTTTGAGAAACCCAAAATGATTTTTAAAATAATTAAGTTATTATTATTTATTTATTTATTTATTATTTGCAGCATTGCAACCCCTTGATTGATATTCATCATTATATGTTACAATTGTGAGTTTTTTTTAAAATTGTGTGCAATTGTGAATTTTTTTTTTTTAGTTCATTTGAATTTGTCTATGCAGTAACATTCCCCATTATTGTGTATGGCAGAATGAGAATGCTAAAATGAATAGGTAACACAGAATAAGAATGCTAAAATTAATAAATAAAACACATTTCTTGTCTTAGTTGGGAAGTGAATAATAATATATAAAGACATCATTTTCACCCCTGATTAAAATCATTTGAGCACAAATCTTGTTGTGATTTTGAATATGACAAATGCAGAAATTTCTAAAATTTGAGATATGACTGCTACACCTCTGCAGTTTACAGTCTATAATTAATAATTCTATACTGTATGTTCCAGCCTGTTCAGTTACATGTAAAGTGCAGTGTCATGTAGTAATTCACGAGACAGACATACATGTGTAGGCACAAATGCGCGAAACTATTTCACGTGAAGCAGACCCACCAGTCTTTAAAGTCTATTTTCTTTTCCGATCATCATCTTCATCTTCGTCCCCCTCTCATTTCTCCTTCCTGTGGCTCTCCTCCCAAACCGGGGATGTGTGTTTCTCCCAGCTGCGGCCCGTGGTCTGATTGCCTCTGATTTGGGTTAAGTGATTATTACCCCCCTGTGGTATGGGAGGGGATGCTACCACAGGCTGGAAACAAACCTTCTTTCTCTGCTTCAAAAGACTATAGTCGAATACCACAACCATCCAAATTTCTAGGCTAATACAGCACTGAACCTGTTACTATATTTGGGCTGAGACACATTAGCTTTCTTCATTGGTGGAATAAGTGCCATTTAGCACTGTTACACAAAATGTTACACATTAAATGTTTAGGGAAATAAAAACATAAAATACCAAATATATACAGTCAAAAGTTTGTACACACCTAACTCAATACATGTGAGTCATGATACCAAAGAGAATTTGATTTAAATGCTTATACCCAATTTCTTGAATTTTCTCTACAAAACTAACATTTTAAGCACCTTGTGAAGTTGTTTTTGCCCGATGTTATGCAGACTATGTGTTTGCAAAATCTTTAACTTGACGAATCTGACCCCTTAGTGACCTCTTTCTTAATATATAAAAGCAGGCATATATTTTCATGCAAATGTAAAAGAAAAAACAACAAAATGTTTTCACAAAATTATATGCATTTTTAACTGACAAAAATACATTCGTCACAGCACCTTTTCCTGAACCCAACTTTAAAGCAGCTAAAATAAAATGATAAATTTGGTCAATCCATAATTTCCATACTCTATTTATCAATTTATAGATTTGTTTACTTAATTATAATTCTAAAATGTGGAAAAACAAAATGCAATAATATGAATAGGTATATACAAACTGAAAAGTACGGTATGCACACCTTTGTATACAAAACTTGCATGCGAATGATTTGAAAAGGGAGGGACGCACACAAAGTCCTTTCAACACTAATGATTATGTGTCAAATTTAGAGGGTTAAATGCAGAAATTTATAAAAGATTGTTTAATAATTGAAAGTTTTTTTAAGATTTTAAAAAAAATATATGTACTGTAGGAGTTTTAGAACAGAACATTCACCGAGCAAGTTTTTAGTTTTATGATAATTAATGAATTCTTCAAAGTGGAGCTTCGCCAAAGTAATTAAACATATTGGAAAGTGGAAGAAAATTTTGTACAACACTATTAATATACAGATGAATAAACAAGGCAGTAAACCTGCTGATTATTAAATATTAGCTCACTTCAATAAAAAAACAAAAAAAAAAAACATGAAGATTGCATGCAGATGCTTGTGTTTCTTTCTTTCATTTACTGTATGTGTGGTTAAGCATTAGCAAACCTCTGACCATATCTGCACAGATCATCTGTGGGTGTGTATCTTTAGTCATGTCTGCAGACATGTTAAGCCTGAGAGAGTGCCGCCCGTGACGGCTTTATACCGCTCCGAGCAGTGTCTTTGCATCTTCTGTAAAACAGTTATTTACGACCACAAGTTAAACTGTCTCTGACTGTGTAATTCTTAATTTTTTACTGCAGGCTGGGGTGAACAAAGTGCATGATGTGTTATTCTTCCATCCTCCACTCCATAGATAAACTGAGCAGATTTAAAGCATACATATCATTGCTTCCACAGGGACTTGTGTAAGAAACACCTCGACTTCAGCTCAGCAGTGTCCCCCAAAAACATACAACACAGGCAACTGGAACCTAATAAACTCATTTTCTGCTCAAATAATTTCTAAGTCTAAGACGACGGCTGATATCTTCACGTGACTCACGTCAGTTTGATAAAGACATAAATTAACTTGTCTAAACCCAGAGGGAGTTTATCTGGTGGTGACTAAGGTCACACAAACAATTTCTCAAATCATTTACAGTGTTTTTTATGGGTAAGTGACAAAAATACATACACTATGTGTAAATTAGACTATTGATAGTCCCACATTGCCTTAAGTCTATCTCCTAAACTGCAAACATACAGCATACAGTAAAACCATATTCGTTTGCATACCTCTCATAATTGAATAAATTAATATATTAATAATTTGCTTGCCATAATTAGCCCTGAGTTTGAAATAGGTAATTATAAATAATTTTATCAAGCATTTTCTTTTACAAAAGATAAATGACTCATGTCATATGTCACATATAAAAATGGAAGAAAAAATAAAATAATAAATTAAAATAAAATAAAAAATGTTTAAGCACAGCATAGTTATTCTGCCTGCATGAACAAGACAGAAAACTCAGTGTGTCAAGAATAAAACACACTTGCCTTTGCTTTGATAACTTACAGACGAGACTTGCCTTGTTTTGTTAGTTCACATTTTGTTTTCATTTCAAAGCTATGGAGACCAGAACTATTTTTTTTTATTTTGCTAATGACAGATTAGACTGATTACTGTTACTCAGTCATGACTGATTTTATTTCTCTTGAATAAAAAAAATCTGTAAATTGCTAAAGGCAAATTTAGAGGTGCAAAATAATAGGGAATCATTTACAGTTATAAACCCTGACAGATTGATCATGGCTGTTTAGGTTGAGATAATACCAGGCTTATCTGGTTTATAACACTGCTAATGTTATCCTATCAAATAAATAAATACTTGAAAATGAAATATTAATTTGAGTTAAAAAAAATTATAAGTCTTCTTGTAGAGGCCACAGAGAAACTGAATGCAAGCACAACTATGTAGGAAAATAGAAATCTTGGAAATGACCCGCATTATTCACAAGTCATTATTCAAATATATTCAATCAAATAAACCAGAATGCTGTGAAATACAAAAAAAAAAAAAATGCAAACCATCAATATTTAATATCGTAAATATTAATATCATATTTATATTTCAAAGACTCCATGGGAGTGTACAAGCTGTTTGTGAATATCACAAGCACATTCTATCAATTTTTCTAAAACTGTCTTGTCAAATTAATAACATTACACAAATCACATGCTGTGTATAAACATGCATATACACCAACATTAAACACAAAATATTAAAGCTACATTTGTATCATCCTCTGTGGTCAAACATACATATAACATTCTCCCTGAGATAAATAGTATGTGCCCAATATACACACTCTCACAAATGAAGAAAAAAATCCTTGAAACATGTTTTCCCAACACATTCCCACATGCAATTTAATAGTAAAAGGCTTTGAGAAAAAACCCCCCAATAATAATTATTATTAGGCCTATTATTTGTAGTAGTAGTAGTATTACTAATGGTGTCTCAGAGCAGAACCAGCTTCATTAATTACGCCCCACACTGGCAGTGAAGAGTACTGTCTCTGACTCACCTCTTATTCTCAAACTAAGGCCTGTCAAAAAACAAAACATCAGCTGGGGGAAGTGTGCAAGACCACCAAGGTAATTTTCTCTCCTCCTTGTATTTGTTTAAACTTTCATGGCTTGGCTCAGGCTCTCCTGGGCCATCTTTCACTCCTTGTTTTTTGCTCCTTCACACCCAAAGCCAGCGGGCAGCGGAAGCCTCTTCCTCCAGCTGACCCCCTATGCACAGACTGACCCCAGACCCTCGGTCACATCAGGGTCCTGACCCCTCCTGGGCCTGACCGGCACCATGGATGCTCTCGCAGTCCAGGGGAGGGTAGAGGTTGGGACAGTAGACAGGAACGTCCATCTGCTTTGGCCCTCTGTTGTTCAGCCTGGCAGCATTGCTGCAGGTCTGCATGCTGGAAAAATATGGGATGGGAAAGAAAGGAGCTACGGAAAAAGCTGAGAGATGGATGAGCTTGCAGGGTGGGCGATGCATCTGGAGCCCTAATGCCATGGTGCGAGGGGAGGCAATGAGCAGTGCTGCCATTAAAGAGTAAAGACAGGCTGTTGTTTTATCTTCCCCTGTGATTCCCCCACCGGCCGTTTACACTGAGCAATAAATGGATTTCACTCAAAACATATTTGGCTCATGATGTCATGAGCCACCGGTAGGGAAAAGCATTTTCTTTTCTTTTTTTTCTTTTTGCTTTTGCTTTTTATGGCACTTACTGTCAAAATAAAGCCCTGTGCCTACATGTGTGAGGTAAGATTCTTCTTCTCTCACCCGGGTTCTCTCACGTTGGCTCTTTCTGGTCTTCCATTCACACACTCCGATTCCATTCCAGTGTGTGGGCCCTTGAGCAGATGGTGGGAAGTGAAGGTAAGAGCCACATAGGCCCGTCTGGGCTCACGACTCAAACTCAGGCAGCTTTTATGATCTGTGTTCCCTGTCCTACAGTAAAATTCACACCAGAGCCTTTCCAGTGGAGCAGCATCACCGGCTGCCCAGCCAATGATAACAGGCCGATGCGCGTGGAGAAGCAATCTAAACACATAAGGAGAAGATCTCTGCTGCAGAAATGCCTGCAGGCCTCTTTCCTCAACGTCATTTCTTTCCAGGGGCCTTCCGAGACTTGGACATTAACTCGCACTCAAGGAACCCCTGAGCTCTCCGCTAATGACTTACAGCACTAATTCGTGGTGTTTCCTAAAGCAACCATTGCAATTAGTATTGCTCATACTTGGAGTTGTGATTTTTCAAAAATTTTAACCCCAAGTATTGAACTTTGGCACGGAACTAGCCCTGCAATGTTTGTGCTATAGACAAGAATTGGTGTGCTTTTACTAAAGGGTGTGCCAATACATTTTTGATTTGGCAAAGCGTGTGAGGTGCTTTTTAAACTGTGGGAAAAAATGTCCCGAGCGAAGAGCAGAGTGGAGGCGTCGCTCAGTGCATTCATACTTACATTTTTTTGCCTGGTAAATAAAATGAGTGAAAAAAAACATACACTTGATTGAAAAAGGCACCTGGGCTGCATTTTACCAAAAGCAATGTAAGCCTAATAAGATCTCAGAACCATTGCCACCAATGGTCTCTACAAGCAATTTAGCTCACAATGCTTTTGAGATGCTTTGATCCTGTGAATCATCAGGTTCTTCTGTCCACCCTCTCATGACTGGGCATCACAGGGATTCCACTTCGCTGGTTTCAATCCTATCTCACATGTAGGTCTTTCAGGGTGGCCTGGGGAGGGGAGGTATCAACAGCACATTAGCTGGTCACTGGGGTTCCTCAGGGATCTGTTCTTGGACCGTTTTTCTTATCCATATAAACTACATAACTGGGACCCATCATACAGGCACATGGTTTGTTCTACCATTGCTATGTTGATGACACACAGCTCTATCTTTTATTTCAACCAGACAATCCAACGTTAGCTGCACGGATTTCAGGCTGCCTGGCAGACATCTCGGTATGGACAAAAGAACATCACCTACAGCTCAACCTGGCAATGACTGAGCTTCTCGTCTTTCCTACCACTCTGAATCTACAGCATAATTTCACCATCCAGCTAGGCTCATCAACAACTACCCTATCAAGGTCGGTCAGAAATCTTAGTGTAATCTTTGATGACCAGCTGACTTTCAAAGACCACATTGCAAAAACCGCTTGTTCATGCAGGTTTGCATTGCACAACATCAGAAAGGTCAGGCCCTTCCTAACGGAGCATGCTGTACAACTTCTTGTCCAGGACCTTGTCATTTCTAGGCTGGACTACTGCAATGCTCTTCTGGCTGGACTTCCATCATGCACAATCAAATCTCTACAGATGATTTAGAATGCAGCAGCATGACTGGTCTTCAATGAGTCCAAAAGGGCCCACGTCACACCTCTCTTTATCTCCCTGCACTGGCTACCGGTTGCGGCTCGCATCAAGTTCAAGACATTGATGTTTGCGTATAGAACAACCATGGGCTCAGCACCTACTTCCACGCACTCTTACGAATCTACATCCCGTCCAGAAGCCTGAGATCTACAAGTGAGTGACGCCTCATGGTACCACTACAGAGAGGCACAAAATCACTTTCCAGAACACTTTCCCTCACCATTCCTGGCTGGTGGAATGGTCTTCCCATCCCCATTCGGAATTCTGAATCCCTGACAACTTTCAACTGACAGCTGAAAACTCATCTCTTTTGTCAACATTTGACTGCATCCTAATATTAAAAAAAAACAAAAAATTCTTTTTTCCTTAAATTCTTCCCTGTCTAGCTTGTACTAATCTGAACAGTGTCTGAAACGTTTTATTATGTGCACTTCCTGTGTTTATTTGCCTCTTTATGATTAATGGTTTGTTGTATACCTTAATTGTAAGTCGCTTTGGATAAAAGTATCTGCTAAATGAATTAATGTTAATTGCAATGTAAATGAAACGCAGCCCTGAGACATATATGAGACCGGAACATCACAGAGGTGGGGTAGCTCCTGGAGATTTACCATCCTGAAGATTTTAACTCCAACCCTAATCAAACAGACCTGAACCAGCTCATCAAGGTTTTCAGGAACAGCAAGGTGCATTGGAGCATGGTTGGAACTCAAGCGCAGGAACAGGAATGGCTGTCATAGAGGCACAGGAGTGAACTCTGTGGATTTTAAGAGGTAAGTAACCTTGCACACAGCCAGAAAAGCCTATAGAAACAATTTGGCAACACTGTGAAAACCACCCAAAATGCCCAGCATTACCACTCACGTTTACATCAGAAAATGACATTTCTAATTGTAACGAAAGCTTCCATGACATCTCTTGTGGGGATTTATACTACAGTGGGTCTTGTTTCACTGAGGAAGGCTTTGACTTTTTGAGAAGAGAAAATTTAAGGAAACATGAGAAAAACAACCTTGGGCACAGATG